>CM032231.1:101607500-101860000 GCA_019009955.1 Riptortus pedestris | reverse complement strand
TTGTATCATGAGTACAACGTTAAAAACTGATTTCTGTCCATTGGCGTGCCATTACCAAATATCGTTGCTTTTTTATCCACGTACCCTACCTCAATTGCATCAGCGTTATGTGTGGGCCTTGGGGTAAATGTTGTTTGCCGCATAGGGAAATAACTTTAGTATATTAGGGTTAATATATTTAGGTCATTTGTACCTAAGAACCCCCCCCCTTTTTAAAAGCATTTTTTATACCTCACATTCGTCAGTATTCACATAAGCCAGTATCCAATTGGATAGTTGAGAGGGGCTGAGGTTAGCAATTTGACTTAGGGCATAAGTCTTAATAAACTTAGCAATCCTAACTAACTTACAGACACAGATGGATGGTTAGGGGTAAAGTAATAACTATCCACTGGATACCAGGACATTCAGACATCACGGAAAATATTTTGGCTGACAAACATGCAAAATTAGCAACTCAACTTGACATTTTACACACTAACCACATTACAGGGCACGATGCCACTAAATTCATTAAAAACGAGGTCAACTTAAAATGGGAAGCGGAATGGCATCAGAAATACACAAAATTACGAGAAATAAAAGACACTATCCGTGAATGAATGTCAAGTAATCGGGGCACTAGAAGAGAAGTAGTCCTTGCTCGTTTGACGCACAGCCATTCACGGATAACACTCGGACACCTCATGATTAGGACTGAACCACCATTATGTACACTGTGCAATACACAACTAACTATCAAACACTTACTTACAGATTGCAGACTAATAACCGACAAGAACTTACCCACCAACCTATCAGATCTACTACACGACAACAGCCCATACATAACAACAATTATGAAACACCTCAAAGACACAAACATTTACAATCAGATTTAACATTAAATAATCAAACACTAGACTAGAATAATATCCACTGGAGAAAAAATAAATAAATAACCGTACTTTTACCTACCTCTATAGATTTTTTAACTATTTTTTTTTTTTTTTTTGGTTGTTATAAGATGGCTTTACTGATACTATTTCAATATTATAACAAGAAAATGTGTGAATCGCTTAAATTGCGACACACCTAAATAAATAAATAAATAATGTCGTGGTTTGGATTCCCTCCTGAGTAATAGGAATTTACTTAGTGACACATTCGTTAAATAAAATCCTTAGTCCCTCCTTGGCTAGAAAGGGGTGGTAACCTTTAGATACTTCCTTCTCAATTAGCCTTTGTAACAGAAAGTGGACAATAATAAGTTATAATAATGCTGAATCGCGTAGTGCTTCCCTTACAGTCTTATTTAGGTAGTTATAAATGCTAAAACACATAATAAATACATTAACACAAACCATTATTTTCTTTCTGGAAACATGGCCGGGTGGTGCTGGTATGGGTTCGTGCTGCCTACAAATATTTGGAGCTTTATGCTTGACTGATTGAAACTTCTGGAGCTTGGTCTCCATTTTTTTAAGTGATTCAATGGAGTCGACAGCCAAATTTATTGTTTTACAACGGCACGACATTTTTTCTTCTAATCAAAATGGTCTTTATCTGCCCAGAACTTCTGTAATGTACACTCTCTTTTGATTTATAGTTTCTAAACTTGTGCTCAAATAACCTTACATTAGTTCAAATCATTTTTAATAGTAGAAATCAGATGATTTATTTCTATTGACAAAATATAACCAATCTATTTAAAGGTCCATAATGGAGAGCCCGAGTAAACTAAGCAGATTTCCTACTACGGCTAAATCTAACCTTAAATACCAAATGTTGTTTTTAACATAAAGATTAGATTTGTGAGAATGCCATTTCAGATTTGAAGTTCTTAACTCGAAAATGGGTACATCTAATATAACATAATTCTACCTATCGGAATTGTATTTAGAAAAAGAAAATATATAGTGAGATGAGATCACTAGTGTATTATATAAGCATGGGGTAATCTTCTGAGTTTATACAGACCCTGCGTGAAGGACTTTTTAACAAATAAAGACTTGACATATATATATATATATATATATATATATATAATTACGTTTTGGGAAAAACTATGAGCGAGATCATTGAAAAAGGCGTAGAACCTGATAATTCTCTGCTCTTTATTGTACTTTAAAACAAACACAATGCACAGAAATAGGTTAATAAAAAATATAACTAAAAAAAAAATATAACTGGCATGTCTTTTCCGGGGGTCTCAGGTTGGCCGTGTGAGTAACTTGGAGCGTTGTTCTTAATCTCGTGTGATATGCCTAGAGTGGCGGGTTCGATTCCCTCCCTGGGCGTTTGAAATTTATTTGGTGGCGGACTCACTAAATAAATTCCTTAGTTCCACCCTGGCTAGAAAAAGGTGGTAACCCGTATTTTATTAGCCACAGTAGCATAAATTGGACTTGAATAAATAAATAATAACAATGTCTGTTCCGCCAGAGCCTATTCAATAGGCTGCTAGCATGATATTAAACGTATATAGATAACTAACGTATAATAGATGAACTATTATTAAATTATTTATTAAAGTCCACTTTTTTCAACTAAAAATAGAAGAACTAATGAATATAATACATTTGAAAAAAACAAGAAGCTCAAATAAGTTTTTCTAAAAACAGGGTCCTCTGGAAATACATCCTCTCACCCGGTGTTGTGAAGCAACACAACCACTCAAATTAAGCATAAGTATAGTGAAAAGTTAAATACAATAATTAATCAACTAACTGATTTACATATTTAATCAAGAAACCTCTAAGTCATTTTTGAAATACGTCCAAATTTTGGTACTATACAATCTACACTATCACTGGCACTTGGATTTTCTGAATTGCCCCTAGTCGCAAAACCACTTTCAATAACACTTTTTTCAAGACGTTGTCGTTGACTTGGCGACCCTTCACAAATGAAGACTCCTCGTCCAAATGAAATCTGAAGTGGGTAGATCCTCTGGACAGGACGCAGAAGAACAGCTGAGGAAGTCCGTAGTATGACGAGACGAGACTTGGAAATCTCATGATTTTTCCTAACATCCCAACCATTTCCAATATCCAAGAACAAGGCGAAATGACGACATAGCGAGGTCGATTTATAGATAGATTTATGCGTTTGAAGATACACATATATTAACAAAGCATACCCGCATTTACCACGTACGCCACGTATTTGCCTTTATCTCAAAACTTAAAAGCTCAATGAGAAAAATATTTGGTATTTAGGCTTCAAATAAAGTGATTCATAATATATCAGCTTATTTTTATGACAAGAGTAGGGCTGGAGGTTAACTGAAGGCCGAAAACTAAAAAAATGCCAATATCTCGATTAAGAATCAAGATAGTGAAAAAAATGACATTTTTAGATTATTCTGTTTGTAATAAGATTGCTCCTATACCTTTTTTGATCCGGCGTATCACTCTGGTCGGATTTCAGCTATGGATCATAGGAATAAATAAAACGTTTAAACATCCAGTTTCGCAACGATCAAAAAAGAATTGCGACCTCTAGAGCGTTAACAAAAAAATATATATTTACAGTTTTGAACACCTCAGTTTCATCATCTCCTTGGTAGGATCGATGGACATTTGAGTAAATGTTTGGAAAATCGCGTCATGAGCACGAGTGTGTGTGTGCGCGCGCGCGCGCGTGTTTGTGTGTGTGTGTGTGTGTGTGTGTGTGTGTGTGTGTGTGTGTGTGTGTGTGTGTGTGTGTGTGTGTGTGTGTGTGTGTGTGTGAGATGATCTATCTCTACATTTGTCTGCTAACGCTCTAGTGGTCGCAATTTTTGTCTTATCATTACCAAACGAAAGACCAAGTTCGTTAACGGCTGAAATCAGACCAGTGGGAGGGGGAGGGAGTTAGAGGGCGAGAATTTCGAAAGCTCTAAATATCTCCGTTATTATGCGTTGGATCGAAAAAAATGTATAGAGCCAATCTTTTTACAAATCTCATGTTCTAAAAATGTTGTTATTTATATTTTTTTCACTATCTTGATTATTAACCAAGATGTTTGCATTTTTTTAGTTTTTGGTCATTTGTAAACCCCCACTCCTACTAATTTCATATTATTTAGCAATATGCTATTATGTTATGAAGCACTTTATTTTGAGTCTAAATACCAAATATTGTTCTCATTGCACTGTTACGTTTTAAGATAAACGAAACTACGTAACGCACATGGGAAATCTGCTTAGTTAACGCAACTCCTGCGTGACTGACTTTTTTTAAATTCCATCAAAATTTTTAAAAAATGTATTAAATTATATTTGTATTAATAATGAATTGTATGCAAATTAAATCCATGTGATGCACTAAGCTTTACTGGAAAAGTAGCAAATAAACTCCTTCTTTAAGGGGTTACTTGAAAGAGGAAATAAATTTGAAAATGTGTGTTTTGTATTTCAACCGATGGGTAATGAAAAATTTCGGTTTATAGAAAATGTGGGGGGATCCCTCGCCGGTCATACCTCTTTCTAATATTTAAAATGTTTAAATTGCTGACTTACAATTTGTCACTGGATGTATAGTTTGAACAATTTAACACCTAGTATTTTTGTGTCAAACAACAAAATCAATTAATAAAAAAAAGTCCGTCACGCAGGGGCTGCGTTAACTAAGCAGATTTCCCACGTGCGCCACATATTTGCAATTATCTCGAAACTTAAAAGTTCAATGAGAACAATATTTGGTATTTAAGCTTCAAATAAAGTGATTAATAGAATATTGTTAATATGAGATGAGTAGGAGTGGGGCTTTACTGAAGACTGGAAACTAAAAAAAAATGCAAATATCTCAGTAAATAATGAAGATAGTGAGAGAATGTACATAACAACATTTATAGAAAATTGCATCTTCAATAAGATTAGTTCAATACAATTTTTCGATCAGACGCATAATAACGAAGATATTAAGAATTTTCGAAATTCTTCCCTTCTAAACCCCCCCTCTCCCTGGTCTGATTTCAGCCGCGAACGTGATCTTTCTATTAGTATAAAACGATTATGCATCAAGTTTGGTAACGATAAGACAAAGATTGCGACCGCTAGAGCGGTAACAGACAAATATATGAGTGTGTGTGTGTGTGTGTGTGTGTGTGTGTGTGTGTGTATATATATATATATATATATATATATCTAAATATATATATATATATATATACACAGTTTTGAACGGACCTCATTTTCGTTATCTCCGGGGTAGGATCGATGGACATTTGAAGAAAAAATCGAAAATGAGTACGACCTCAATAGCTGATTTCTCATAAGGTAAATCTGCTACAAATAATTTATCTTTAGCTTTAAGCTTCAACATTAATTTTTTTTTTTATAATGTAAGAAAGATTCATTGCCGAATTGGCGGGGAATATTTTGCAAGAGAGGCAACCCGCTGAGTATTAGGAATGAGCTGCGCATAGGACTAGCGCGCAGCTAACCTACTCGCTCTCCGAGCGCCAGTCAGGTGCCAACTTAACAGGTGGTAACATCGTTCTTTGTGCATTCAATCTGTCGGTTATTTTGTTGTTTTTGTTCTACTCGTTTCGCTGTGACTCAATAAACTTTGGATATTTTATTGATTGGGCTATTTAGGAATCACATTTAAAAAGGTATGTTATTCAAATTTCTTTTTGAAAAGTGGCAAATGCCACATAGAAGTGTTGCTTATTCCATTTTTTACTCAAAACATGCCATTTTATTATATTTATATATCTAAAACGTCTCACATTATCGTTAAGTGTCTGGTACATTAGTTAGTTAGCTGTCGAAATAATTAAATGTGTCTTTCATACATATACATGTCATAACTATTAAAAATTAGAACAAATTTTCATTCTCACCTATCCATCTTCAAACTTTTGATTGTTGTTTGATTTTAACTGACAGTATTTAAAACTTTAACCAAAAGTTGTCATATTTAATTTCTGACTTATGATTGTATTATTATGCATGAATCCATAGGCACGTACTTATTATTTTGCAGACATCTTAAAAGATGTATGCTTTGTATCTTTCAATCGGAAATGTCTAATTCAAAACGTTTTCTTCCAAAGTTATTGTGTCCCTTCTTTTTATGTGTTTGTGGATTACTAAAATTCGGTGGGGGGTGTACTTCCTTGTCTTTATAAGCTACATTATTATTGCCAATTAAGTATGGAATTGCTTAGCTTGTATGTTCACTGGTTTAAATAGTAGATATACAATAAATAGATTTTCCTGGCTAAATATTTAGATTTATTTCTTTTTTAGTTTTCTTCTGAGATGCAGTGATAAAGGAAAACCGAATTAGGGATAACAATTATTAAATAATCTCGCCTTTCAATAATGGAATCAGGCCTAATCATCTACTTACATTACCTATTTGTTTAATTTAGATAGTATCATAACTTAAATCAGTAGTCATGAAGAGAAATACAAGAGAATAGCATAAAAATATTGTAAACACAATTACCATTTCCGACATTGTCAAAAGTGAAATTGTGTAGACCCTGCCATGCATGATAAATAACAAAAGTTGTTATATTTTAAGAATGTAAAGGGTTCCCGATAAAACGTCAAAGTCCAAGATTTAGTTTCGAATTTAGGAACTCCCTCCACATGATTTTTGTCTTTGGTATACGTCTTAACGGTGCAACTTAATTTTGTAAATTAATTTTCATGAGGAAGAGTTGCTTTTCCGACAATTTCTTAATTAATAAGAGATAACCCTTTCTGTTTTTGTGTTTAAGGAAATAGCTAAATATTTAAGATAATTTAGGTAATTTAAGGCCTGCATACTAAATATTAGTAATAACTAAGCTACAATTTACCTTACATGTACATCATATAAATATAAAATATGTATTATATTCAAGGGGGGGGGTTATCATATATGTTTTGAACAAATCAGAGCTCTTTGAAAACTGGTGGTTACACGCTAACCCATTGACTCCCACCAAAAGCGTTATAATTTATCTTATTGCTTTAATTTTTGTTCTACACCATTTTTACTTCTAACTCTAATATTAACCAAGAAATTTCAAATTCAGAATATATCCGTTATTATGAATCGTATTGAAAGCTTGTATGGAAGCAATCTTAGTGCACATGTAATTGTCTATAAATGTTGTTATAGACATTTATACATTTATTCCTTATCTTGAATATTAACCGAGATATTTGGACTTTTTAGTTTTCTGCCTTCGGTAACCCCCCACTCCTAGTCATATCAGAATAGCTAAACGCTTTATTCTAAGCTTAAATATCAATTATTATTTTCAAGAGATGTTTATTATACGAGATACGTGTAAATTCGTTGTGTGACGACGTCATCAATTAACACATTAATCGCCATGTCAGTCATATGTGTCTGACGTTAAGACGTTCTACATGAGCCATACCAGATATACATGTCTGACGTACGCTATCTAATAAAGTTACCATGGCCTATGTGAAAATTTGTCTGATATCGTGGCGATTAACGTGTTAATGTTTTACGTGTTAATGTTTCCCATCAAGTGGGAAACCTGCTTAGTTTACGGAGCACCTGCGTGACAGATTTTTCACATTGCACATCTCATTTCCAGCTCTAATTTCACTTTCTGTTTACACGGGCTTCTAATTACAGGAAAAACAGACGATATATGGTGTCAGATCTGCAGTTTCCGGGACTTTAGAAATCTGCTTAGCTCACGCACCCCCTTGCGTGACGGACTTTCCTAGGTATTTAGGTTCATAATTGATTTGGTTGATGGGTTAATGGTATCCCTTGAAGGAATCTGGTTGTTGTTTCTAGGAAGGGGATATCGTGTCCAGCCCACCTCCGCTTTTTACCACCATTATCAAGGTAGCGCCTTCTCTTTACCCTCACCCTGGGAAATAATTAGAATTTTTTTAGTCGGCTTCTCTTTCAGCTCTTTTCAAAACGCTTTGTATAAAGAGCTTGAAGAAATGAATGTTTTTGTTCGGCGAAGGCCACTCTTAAGATCTGTCATTTCTCAGCAGGATACAGTTTATCACTATAATCCACCAAGACTTCAAAGCCAGTATTAACTTTTGCTCTAAACAATATAATTAATCTTGACTTTATCTAGACCCACAATTCCTAAAGGAAATAAACGAAAGTCGTTATTTATGGAATTGCACAGCAAATTCTGATAGCTTGTTGATATATTTTCCCATATTTCCATATACTTTAAAATATATTAATTTGTTTCTATATTGTATAATTATTTAGCCATCTTAAATCTATAGAATTCATTTTATTTTTATGAATAAAATAGTCCGAATACACCAACATTAATCGTTACTATTTTTGATATATATATATATATATATATATATATATATATATATATATATATATATGCATATGAACATTTTTTTGTAATATCACGGTACTCAAACTAATTTCTGCTTGTAGCCAAAGCATGTTGCTCGTGAACTACTCTTGAACCAAGAGACGCAGATTTAACCCCATTGAGATTCAATTTTTTCCCCCTCTTATACGGGAAATATATTAAAAAGAAGAGTTGTAAATTTATTTTCAACGAACTCTACGGACCTGTGTTATAGTTGTCGGAATTGTTTATATTATCTAGATCAAACTTTATAAGAATATTTCTTTTTCCGGTTAAAAGCTCTGTAAATTTTAAGATGATGTTGATAATGAGAATCATTCTGATTTTTTCAATATTTTGTTTTGTTAAAGTAATGCATTATAATTGTATTTTTTTTTTAATCTTGGCCAAAATTGGGGGTTCAAAAAAATTTTGTTTTTCTTTGTTAACTTAACAAAAACCAATATCTCTCTGAATCATAAATATCTACACAAAATAGTCGTATTTGTGAGTGATTTCAGTTTGATTTGGTATTTCTTTCTTTTGGCCTATGAAAAATATAATAAATATTTCTGAAGCCTCAGCAGAAAAACAACTCATTTTGTTTGTTACCACCATTGTGTGTGTGTGTGTGTGTGTGTGTGTGTGCGTGCGTGCGTTCGTGTGTGCGTGTGTATATATATATGGTTGGCACTTATACGATGTGAGGGACTCGATGTACAACTCTCGTTAATCGATTAGGGCCTGGAAAGATTTTTTTTTTGACTGATGACCCTCATTAATCCGGGGAACAGTGGTTAGATCACTAGTGGCTATAGCACGCTGGGGTATCTAGGAGAGTGGTTAGGGGTGGTTTTTGTAATGTTTACCCTGCCGTCGACGTCAGACAGATTCACTCACCAGACTCCACTCTCCAGAGCGAGCTGTCCGCCCCTGAACAGGGATCAACCCATCATCTATTTTTATGATTGAGTATAGTGGGTATTGTAACCTGCTCTGCTATCGGCACCTAATATATATATTAATATATTAATATATGTTTAAGCCCATGACAACAATTCTTGCAATATAGGCTTTTTTTTTATTGCAGGGGTAGCAAAAAGGTGGTTTAGTTAATGCTGTAAGATATGCTAACTAGCAGTTCCTGTTTGATAAATCTCTATTCTTGAAATGATGGATTGAGCTGGAAAGATTTCTGCTTCATCAGACACCTAGTTTAATGTCCTGTCAGGAAGATAGGTGATATTTCCAAGTACTTCTTCCTTTCATTAGTTAATCTGAATTCGATTTACTAAAAAGTAAACGAAGTAATGTGCCTTCACTTCGTGATACACAGGTTAATCGGGAGCTATTAGTACTAGACAAATAAGCACCAATGAATGAAAATCGTTTTTATAGTAACATATGTAATAATTTCTATATGTAACAATAATAACACTATTATCTATCATAATATGTAACAAAAACCTATTAACCTTCGTAATTCCTTACCATGTATTGAAAAATTGTATTGAACAGAACTACTGTTAAATTTAATGACTATTAATTTTTCCCGTTCAAGGGTGGAATTTATGGAGAACATATTGAATATTGTGTATTCATATATCGTGATCTGTATCCATGAAGAAAGAACTATGAGAATGAAATAAAAAAAATGTAGTTTTTTATGTATCTCAATGTTTGCGACAGTATGGCATAAAGGGAATACAACAGGTGGCTTTTGATTGATGAAATATACACGAAAGAGAGATTGAATAATCACAGCTTATGGATTCAAGGCTTGGTTCAAGACAAAGCTTACTAGAGAGAAACGGAGTAGTGTAAAGGAAGTGGGCGAAATTACTGGTCTAGTGGCTCTGGTTTTGCATAATTAGGGCAGAGCAGAAGGCATAAAGGAGTGAACAACACTGCTGAATTAGTAAGATGCTATATCTGCTTTGAAGGAGGGTGCGTGGAAGCGCCAGCCACAGAACCAGAAACGTACAGTTGTGGGTTCTATTCCCAGGTGTGCACTATAAATTCTTTTCTAGACTCTCTAAATAGTTCTGCCTTGGTTTAAATGTTTTATTATTATTATTATTTCTTAACGTCCACTTTTTGCAACTTAGGCTAATCGGGACGGGTTATCTACAGGTTACCACCCTATTCTAGCCAGGGTGGGATTTAGGATGTTATTTAATGAATTTCGTCACTAAATAGGAGAATCGAACTCGCCACTCTAGGTTTACCATGTGAGATAAAGGTCAACGCTTTAACTCGCATGGCTAACCTGAGCCCCGTAAAATGTTATATATATATATATATATATATATATATATATATATATATATATATAACATATATGGTAATTTTTTTTCTCCTGTGGATTACCCTTTTCCGATGGGAAAAAGATAACAAGTTAGTAATTCAAATTTTAAATTTCCGCTAAGCAGGGCTGCGGTAGCTAAGCCGTCCTATTTCTGTTATTGATGAACTTGATCTTTAGTGTTGGACATAGAAAGCCAAATCGAATTTGGCAACGATGAAATAAAAATTACAACCTCTAGAGCGTTAGCAGACAAATATATCTTTGTATATACCTATCAACACCATACTCATGATTCAACCACTTCATATATAGCTACAGGTTACATTTGGTAATAATAGCTGAATTCGGAGCATGAGGGAGGGGGGGGGTTGGATGGGAGGAACATAGAAAATTCGAAATTTCTCCGTTATTTTACGTCGGATCAAAAAATTGTACACAACCAAACTTATTGAAAATCTGATTGTCTATCAATATTCTAATGTGCGTATTTTCTGTATCATTATATTAACCGAGATATTTCCATTAAATGCCCTCCAACTCATGCCATATTAACAATAAGTTGTTATATGAAGAACCATTTCATTTTAAGGTTAAACACCAAATATTGTTTGCATTGAACATTCACTTTCGGAGATATATGCAAACACGTTAAGTCACTCCAAAATTTTTATTTGATCTATAACATAATGGATATTTTACCGTTTTAGCCGTCACTAAAGATCATATTAGTTAATGGCTGAAATCGGACTCATGATAGGGGGGCTTATAAAATCCAAAATATTTTCGTTATGAGTCGTGTCAAAAATCTTTTTAGAGCCAAACTTGTTAAACTATTGATGCTCTACATTTTTATTAACTCTAATATTAAGGGAACTATTAGACTTGTTTTCAGCCTTCAGTAAACACCCACTATTACTCATCGAATGTTTGCATAGAAATAGAGACCAGTGTGTTATAACAGCAGGTGGTAAATGTGCTTAGTTTACGCTGCTCTTGTTTTTCGGAATACTTAATATAGAAAAGATGGTGACATGAGATTATAAGCGTATCAAATACCAGGGAAATCTGCTTAGTTTAAGCAGCCCTTGCGTGACGGACTTTTCCTCGTTGAAGGGGTGGGAGTAGAGGAATTGAGGTCATACTTTAATCAAACCCCCCGTCAGGAGACACCCAACTTTCTGTTCATTGGGCCCGAACGCGTTTCTGCGTGCGTGTGCTCTGTCCGGTACTCATAGAGTAGATAATGGAGTGTGACCTAGGAGAGATAGAAGACGGGGATAGACTGGGGACGGGTTAACGCCCGATCTCATTGTCCCCTAGCTAGGGGCAACAACACCTCTATCAGCCAACTCTTAGGACCTACTCCTTTATCTGCTATATATGCCGACATCCCTAGACAAACAAGGGCTCACTCCTAAATTCAGCCTTGGCATCTCCAAACTTGAGATATATTAGAGATAGGGTCTCTATATGTCTCAAGTCAGGTGAAAAAAAAAAGTCCGTCACGCAGGGGCGGCGTAAAGTAAGCAGATTTCCCACGTGAAGGTTTATAATA
Source organism: Riptortus pedestris (assembly GCA_019009955.1). Classification (NCBI taxonomy): domain Eukaryota; kingdom Metazoa; phylum Arthropoda; class Insecta; order Hemiptera; family Alydidae; genus Riptortus; species Riptortus pedestris. The sequence goes on along the minus strand of CM032231.1, from coordinate 101,847,847 downwards.
GATAAATATACATACAGGTAACACCGCCGCGAATAAGTGAATAAATAAAAATGGGAATGAGAAATCTTTCAGTTACAAGTTAATAACTCTATAACAGAAAGCGGCTGAATTGTAAACAAACAGGCCAGCCAACCTCAATTCTATACCGGAAAGAAAAACTGTTAATAAAATATATCTCTGTATAACATATTAATTTTATTGGATACTTTTACTATAGCGAGTGCTGTAATTTGTAATGAATCAGAATAATTTTAATCTCAATTACTTACATTTTAGTAGTCCATAAACTTAAGAAGGGGGGGGGGGTCACCAGAACATAATTCCATGTATCTCGTATAATAAAGGCCTCTTGAAAACGATATTTGGTATTTAAGCTTCAAATAATGTGGTTTATTATATAACAGAGTATTGTTTATGTAGCATCAGTTGAAGTAGGGGTTTGCTGAATGCTGAAAACTGCAAATATCTCGGTTAATATTCAACATAGAGAATAATTGTATATAACAATATTTATAGTAAATTTTATTCGCAATAAGATTGATCCTATACAATTTTTCGATCCAACGTATAGTAACAGAAATATTTCGAATATTAGAAATTCCTCCCCTCTAAACTTCCCCCTCCCCCCTGTCCGATGTCAGCTGTTAACGAACTCGATCTTTCTTTTTACATAAAACGACTAAATATCGAGTTTGGTAACGATTAAACAATAACTGCCACCGCTACAGCGGTAACAGACAAATATATGATAGATCTCTCTCTCTCTCTCTCTCTCTCTCTCTCTCTCTCTCTCTCTATATATATATATATATATATATATATATATATATATATATATATATATATATATACAGTTTTGAACGGACCTCATTTTCGTCATCTACTAGGTAGGATCGATGGACATTTGAAGAAAAATTTCGAAAATCACGTCATTAGTACGACCTCAATAGCTGATTTCCCTTAAGAGAAATTCCAAAAATAGGGGCCTGTCTAAAATTCCAAAATTAGGGGCCGTTGGCAATAACCATTTAAGATGAATTACTGAAGATTTGAATGCAAGTAGCTATTATATATTCCCTGAATGTCAAATTTACTCCTACAATCTCTGCAAATGTTCATAATTAGTAAAAAGATGTGAAAAAGAAGGTTATTGACATTTTTATCTTAATGGTCATTTAATAATACCTATTTAAAAGAACAATATAAAGACAAGACAATATAGTGACTACTTCGTGAGTGATTGAAAGTGCATGTGGTGCAGTTCCTGAGAGGGGTTGTGTGCACTTCCACTTGAATTAATGAAAATGATATGCATTGTTAATTTTATTTAATTGCGTATTTATATATTTAAAGCAAATTTGTGTTTTTTATATCTACACTGTTTTAGGTTTCCTTTATATATTTGTTTAATTTATTCTTTTTCTATTTTTTTTCGTTGGATTTCGTGAATAGTGATTTCGTCTACTTGAGGAAGCTTGTATTTGTACACACACACACTCACGCGCACGCGCGTGAACTATTCACGACATTTTTTAGAATCCATTAATAAAAATGATGGCACTGATCCAGTCTTGATTAGAAGAAGGGGGGAGGGATTCACTTTTCTTAACGAGTAAAATTAAAAAAAGGAATGTTGTTAATCCAGTGACCTAAATTTGGAGTTACACATTTTCTTAGAATCTAATTTACAAGTGTAGGAGAGATGGTGGCTTTAGCTCTTCCTAAAAAATAAGGTTTCTCAGAATTTAATATAATAAGTCTAAGTTGTTAAGGCGATTGATATCTTGGGGGCGCTTCATTAATAACCGAAAAGAGTATTTCTTTTCTAAGAAACTAATTTTCTAGTTTTTAGTTATCCCTAAAAAACAAGATATTATACACTTCTGAGAATTTAATATACAATTATAGGTTGTAAAGGTGTTTGATAGGTTTGGGCTCTGCTTCCTTAATAACCTATATAAGGTATTTCTCATTTTCTGATTTACAAGTTAGGAATGTTGGTAGCATTGAACCCTGCCTAAAAGTAAGGTATTACACACTTTCTATGAATCTCGTTTACAAGTGTTGGGGAGATGGTAGCTTCGAACTCTCCCTAAAAAAGCTATTGTACATTTTCTATGAATCAGTTTTGGTAGCATTAGTTTTCTCTCTAAATAACCTATTAAACATTTTTTATGAATATAATTTACAAGTATAGTAGTGTTGATAGTTCTTGAACTCTTCCTAAATAAGCTCTACTACCTCTTTGTCATGGTGCTTTCAACAGAAGTCGAAAGTAAACAAAACTCACGGTCATTGCTAAGTGTTGGCAATAAACACTTTGAAACTGAAATTTCTCCCTTTATAGCTTCCCATGATTACTCTACTCATTAGACCTGGGAAAACACTTCATCACTGTTAAGTCGTTACTTAAATCATCGTGTAAAAAATGCCTATTTATTTGGGAAAATATTATTTTCCTTTCCTTCCTAAAAATATTTCCATTTTATTCAAATTTAGGGAAACCAATTGTAAATGTTCTGAGAAAGGCAGATGACTAGCGCTGAGGATATAATTTGAAACGCTTTCGACACATGAAGGTGGTAATCATGAAACGACAATGGTATGTGTTTAGGAATACATTTATTCTTAGATCCTAAAGAAAATAATATTGCCAGTATGGTCAGCGTGTTCGACTGTATGACAAATTTCAAAAAATGTCATAAGTTGAAGTTTTAATTTAAAATGGTGGCTAGTTGGTCGTTTAATTTTACTGCGTCCGGTACACCACTTTTATTGCCGCAGAATTAGATATATATTTCTTTTAAATCGCACAACTAATTTTAACAACACTTCTCCCAAAAATAGTCTGGCTTTTTTAATAACTTTAGTGACTGAGAAATTTATAGAAAATATTTTGAATTTTCACATTTATCGTATTCTTCCGTCAAAAGATTCATTCTTTTTATCGCATTTATTTTATCAGTGCTTTACGGTATAGCCAGCCATTTCTCCAACTTTCTAGAAGTTCTTCTGACAATAGGAAAGCTCGAAGAGACAGTAAACCTTTAAAAGTCCGTCACGCAGGTGCTGCGTAAACTAAGCAGATTTCCCTTACTGGATGATGACGGACTGCTGATATCATCTCCCATTCCCTACTTTTAAATAAAAATCTGAGAAATGGAAATGAGGGTTTACTGAAGGCAGAAACAAAGAGCTTGTTAATATTTGAGCTACGAAAATATGTATAGAGCAACAATTGTAGAGCATCAATATTTTAACAAGATTGCTTCTATAAAATATTTTGATCCGAGACATAATAATGGAAATATTTAGAATTTTCGACTCCCTCCCCCTCTAAACCCCATATTCCTTGTGCAATTTTAGCCATTAACAAATATGAACTTGACAGTTGAATGAAAGGGTTAATTATTGAGTATGATAAAGATCAAATAAACATTTTAGAGTAAGAATTGGAAAATCTTAATTGACGTCATCAAACTACCTATTTGCATATATCTCACACAATAAAAGTTCAATGAAAGCAATATTTCGAATTTAAGCCTCGAATAAAGCTATTATAATTGTTAAATTTTATTGTTAAAGTGACATAACAAGGAGTGGGCGTTTACTGAAGGCTGAAAAACTAAAAATTCCAAGTATCTCGATAAATATTCCAGAAATAGAAATCGTGTTAAAAAAGTAAATAAAACATTTATATAAAATAACTTTTTTAACTAGATTGTTTATGTACAAAGTGTCAATCCTCATCATAATATCAGACATATTTTCCATTTACCCCCCCCCTCTACGAAGTCCTTCTTTTTAAGCTTTTGTGGGTTACATGAAGCCTAGAAAACCATAAGATTTCACCCCTCACCTATCATACATACAGTTTCAAATTATTTACTATTGTTTGTTATGATGTGGGGAAGATTTCAGCTAAATTATACACCAACTCTTCGTCTATGACAAACCTTACAAAAATACAGAAATGTAAGATTGTGAACTAATAAAATGAGATAAAGTAGAAAAATTAGTAAATGAACTAATACCAGATAATAGGGAAAGTCTGTATTAAAATTGAATTTTATTTATGTGTTCAGAGCGACACCATAAGCGAAAACATAAGTTTAAGTCTCAGTCTAGTTGCAACAAAATCTTAAATAATAATTGAAGGAATGCATGTTTCATGAGTTTTTATTGAGACCAATTCATTTCTCCATAGATTTTTCTATTTGTGTCTGTTTAGCGTGATTGTAACCGCACTGATAACCTTTTTAAAAAAAAAAAACTTTTTCGTGTTATATTTTCTGATGTGTTTCTGCCGGAAGGTTTGAAAATTTTATATCTGGAGTACCTGAATTAACACAAATACACTAAAACTTACGTTACTTCGTTGTTGCCGTGCTGATTTTTTTTTCTCCTGAAGTCTGAATGAAATCGTTTTGTGTATCATTTTAAGGAGTATATCAAAAAAGGAGTTATTTATCTTTTATCTGTGTATTAAGCATTGCAAGTGTTCACTATATTCAAGTTCAATTTTTGGATCACTTATGAAATTCACTCATCCTAGTATATATTTACACGTAGAACATCCTTCTGAAGCCTTGACACTTTCTGAAGCATCTTAAAAAACACATTTATAAGCTATTATGCCTAAGGTGATATAATGCAGGCAAACTGGTTCTCAATTTTATTTATGTTTATGTTTAAACGTGTGAGCTCAGAGTAGTTTATGCCCTATTAACGCACTGGAAGCAGCAAATTTTGACAGGAACTTTGCTTTGTCGAATTGGGAAACCTTGTTTATTTGACTTATCTGCGAGACGACGATCTGTTGAAAACTGTAGACGGCAGAGATGTATTCATGTAGTGGATTTTACGTGTACCGGTTCAACACAGAGCTCCCCATGAATCTATCTCCCCATGTTGGATTCTATCAACATAGTTCTCGGTTCTTATTCTGAAATATCTGTTGTCTGTCTTTGTTCTTGTTAGTGGTCTCCCTCCAAACGTGACATAAATATGTCAGCGCGGGAAAGATAATCGTTTTTTTATAAACACTGATATATTTATGTATTAATGAATTTTTCCTGTTAAATTAATTAATATAAAATGAAAACTCTTATTTTCGTTAAGCGAGTCGAATTAATAACCATATAAAAAAAAAGTCAGCCACGCAGGTGCTTCGTAAACTGAGCAAATTTCACAAGGATTTGCATGACGCACCTACTGATCTCTTTCCACCATATAATTTCTATTTCTAAGTAAAATTCCGATGGGTAAAAGTGGAGGTTTACTAAAGGGAAACAAAAAGCACTAATACCTCGCTTAATGTATGAATTCTATAAGAATTGTATAGAAAAATAATTGTAGAACATCAATAGTTTAACAATATTGATTCTATAACATTTTTCGATGTGGCTTATAATAACGGAGATATTTTGAATTATCAAATTTCCCCCTATAACCCAGCCCCCTATTCCTAGTCCGATTTCAGCCATCAACAGATATAATCATTAGTCTTGAATGAAACTGTTAAATAACGAGGACCGAATAAACCAGATGAACATTATCGTGTCAATATTGCAAAATCTTAATTGATGACGTCATCACACTAGATATTCTGTGTATCTCACATAATAAAGGTCTCTTGAAAACCATATTTGGTATTTAGACTTAGAATAAAATGGTTCATCAAATATCACCTTATTGTTAACATGGCATGAGTAGGAGTACGGGTTTACTAAAGGCTGAAAACTAAAAAATCCGAATATCTCAGTTAGTATTCGTGATTGAGAAAATATTATATAACAACATTTATAGGTAATTAAATTTACAATAACATTGACTGTACACATTTTTTTGATCCGACTTCTAATTCAATAATTCAAATTTTTGGAATTTCTCCCGTCTAAACGCCCCTCCCACTGTTTCGATTTCTGCCATTAACGAACTTGATCATTCTTTTTACATAAAACGATTAATTTAATATCGAGTTTAGTAACGATCAAATAAAAATTGCGATCGGTAGAGGGCTAACAGACAAATATGAGTAAATATATATACAATTTTGTACGGACCTCATTTTCGTCTTCTGGGTAGGATTGATAGACATTTGAGGATAATTTTCGAAACTCCCTTAATGGAAATCTGCTAAAAAAATGGACGAATATTAGTTGGGCTCTAGAAGAGGTTATCCTCTGTCAGGAACATTCGCTCTATCGATGGCCTTGCTTTTTCACCAATTGCTTCAATCCTTGAAATGAAAATGGATGAAGAAGCTGCTCCGGACCAGAAGAGCTCCATGATTATCTCCAGCTCGTTTAATACACTTCAAGGTGCCTTAAATCCACGGACATTTTTTTTTTTTTTATTCTTGGGGCATTGGTCTCTTTGAAGGTTGTAGTGAGTTCATGTTTTATTCATTTCAACGTGAAAGAAAAGGTTGTTGCGACATTTATTTAAAATTGCTTTTAGGTAATCTTAAGTGATGGTAATGTCAATGGAATATATATATATATATATATATATATATATATATATATATATATATATGTATGTATAAAACCAAGAAATGTGATTTTTATTTGTTAATTTCATTTTAATATTGAGATTAACTCTTAACCCGATAATTTACCAATTTCCTATTCCGAATTATATTAAATCATATGAAAACTCACCATTGACGCCTTTTGTACTTAGATTTTTAGAAATTATCTTCGGAAGTGAAAAATGATCTCAGTGGTAAGACCGTCACCCAGAGACTGCGCAAAGAAAGTATATTTCCCACATGCTGGTCACACTACAAATAAAACACCAACTATTCCCAATTTTTCATGGAGTAAGAAGCCTATGCTAATAAGAATCGAAATTTAAGCTGGAACTGTTTAGCAAAAAATATTGCATTAGGAAGTCTTGTGGTTTTATCATAGACTACGGGCCAATATTTGCCAAAACATGCAAATATTTCTGCTAATATTCGAGTTATAGAAAAAGCTACAATAAATCCGTTTCTCAGAGTAAACCAAGCAGATATCCCACGCGTTGGAATGAAACACTGGTCATTTCATATATTGTCTATTTCTTCCACAATCAGAAGCCTATATAACCGGAAGGCGAATTAAGATTTTTCATGACTGAGTTATCAAGTAAAATTAAGCGTAAGAAGATTATAAGTTCAGGATAATATTAGTGGAAAGGAAAAGTATATTAAAAAAAGTCCGTCACGCAGGGGCTGCGTAAACTAAGCAGATTTCCCTCGTGACGTTTCACAATAGATAAATCTACATACTGGTAACACAATTGCACCATCGACATCAAGTGAATAAATACAAACGATAATAAGAAACATCCAGACCGGAAGCACCTGAAACGTAAACAAGTAGGTGTGCCAACTTCTCACTGGAAAGATAAGCAATTACGGAAATATATCACAATATAACATATTAATTAAATTGAAAACTATTTACTATACCTAGTGCTGTAATTTATAATGGATCAGAATAATTTTTATCTCAATCAATCAAATTTTAGTAGACCAAGAACTCAAGGAGTGGGGGGCACGATAACATATCTGCATTTATCTCATATAATGAAGGTATCTTGAAAACAATTTATGGTATTTAAGCTTCGAATAATGTGGTTTATTACATAACAGAGTATTGTTTATGTAACATGACTAACATAAGTAGTAGTGGGGGTTTGCTGTAGTCTGAAAACTGAAAAATGCAAATATCTCGGTTAATATACAAGATAGAGAATAAATGTATATTACAATATTTATAGTACATTTAATTTGCAATAAGATTGGTTTTATACAATTTTTCGATCCGACCAATGGTAACGGAGATATTTCGAATTTTCAGAGGGACAAATTTTCGAAGGACAAAAGAGGGGGGGGGGTTGTTGGAACGTATTTCTATGTATCTCATCAAGAAAAGATTTTCGATCCGATGCATAATAACGGAGATATTGTGAATTTTCAAAAATATATATACATATGCATATACAATCATGCATACATACATACATACATACATGCACACATCATCAATAGCTGATTTCCCTTAAAGGAAATCTGCTAAACCAATTGTAGAAGACAATATGTTAAACTATATTTTAAAACCACGATCTAACGATAAAATGATTTTTAATCACACTCATAATAACGGAGGCATCTTGAATTTTTAAATTTCAAGCCTCTCTAACCCCATCTCACCGACTCAAGGTCCGATTTGTGCCAATATCAAATATGATCATTAGTATTAAATGAAACTGTTAAATTCAAACGTGGTATAGATCAATTAAACTTGATAATTTTAATTCATAGTGCTATCAAAGAACTTATATGCATGGATAAGACATTTTACAGTATATTGGCTTATTATCATCTTGTAACCAATAATAAAATTGAAAATACTTCCGTTAATATCCCAGTTAAGGAAAAGTATGGAACAACGTTTATAGCAAACTAAATTTGCAAGTACACCATCGCTCTCCTTGACCATTTAACTATGCCCTGTGTGTGATATCACACACACATAAATATTTCAAGACTTCATTTTTTCTGCTTCTATGTCCAATCTTTGAAAATTTAAGGCACTTTTTTTTTTTTTCCAAAAATCACCTCCTAAGAATTAGTTCAATAGCAGATGTCCCTTAAGGGAAATTCCGTGCTAGCTGCCGCCAAGTGACGTCACAATTATGTTGCCCCCTATGGAATTGCTAGAGAGCTAAGGCGAAGGGCCTGGACAGGAAATAGCTGGCAGGAGATAGCTGGGGAATATGGAATGAGAAACTCGTCCTGGCTGCCCGAGCTATTTCTGTAGCAGACAGTCACCTCCGGAATCCCCTGTCACTGGGGTGGCTTTTAAGTATTTCCTAATGAACTATTCAGTTGAGCGTGTGGGAAAATCTTGACATACGCACGCACACTCATATATATCATATTCCTGATTATCAATTAAAATTTTAAGTATTTATTACTTTTCCTAGTAGTTTAAAAGTCCAAATTTCTGAACTAAGTACAAGTTTTGAACCTGAATTTGCTTCAATTATTCAGTTAAAACTGTGTTTAAATTGTTTTATTTCAATGTTTTGCTTAAACAATAAATTAAATTGTTCAAAACAATTTTTGGATAGATTGATGTCCCTGAGAGCAGAAAAACTACACACCATTAATTTACCATATTGGTCTACTTTCGGTATATGGAAAATATGATGGATGAAGGATTTTATGTATCTAATTTATAACTCCTGTAGATATTGTCTTAACATTCACACCGCCGGGCTCGGGTTAGCTGTGTCGGTTATGTCTTAATAACCTTTGTAAACATAGAGTTGTGGGTTCGATTCTCACCTTGAATTTATTTACCTTCGAACTCATTAAAAACTCATTTTAGTCTGGCAAACAACAAAAACCGTGCTTCCTTGAGACAAGCGTCGTGGTTTTTGAGTCCTCCTATCAGCTGATAACTTGCTTCCTTGAGACAAACGTCGTGGTATCTTGAGTACTCCTATCAGCTGATAACTTGCTTCCTTGAGACAAACTTCGTGATTTCTTGAGTACTCCTACCAGCTGATAACTTACTTCCTTGAGACAAGCGTCGTGGTTTCTTGAGTACTCCTATCTGCTGTTAACTTGCTTCCTTGAGACAAACTTCATGATTTCTTGAGTACTCCTTTCAGCTAATAACTAACTGTCGTAACAACAATGTTATGATAATTATTATTTTTAATATAATTCTGTATATCGTAAATATATAATTTAAAAAACTTTCCTAGTTGCATCATTAAGTGTTTTATAAAACTAGAATTAAAACTTAAGATATTGTAATATTATTAACATTAAGCCACTAATGCTAATTGGGACGTTTTAGTTACAGATTACTACCCTTTTCTAGCCAGCGTGGGGATAAGGATTTTATTTATTTAGTTAGTCAATAAATAAATTCCTACTGTCCGTGTGGGAATCTATCCCAATACCCTAGGTTTGCCAAGTTCATTAAGACTTTTAACTCACATGGCTAACCTGAGATTTTATTCTTCTAATAAGTCAAGACATTAGAGTTTTAGTGTATAACTTTAATTGATTCGGTTGTCATATATATGTTCGACGAAAACGTTAATCGTTTATGAAGGGGCATGACAGGCCACTTTCTCCTGGGAATTTAATTGATCTATTGATGTGAGTGAAGGTACTTAATTCAATGACATTTATACTTTTATTCACAGCCTTAATTAAATCCTAAACAACTTTAAGCAAAGAATCATAATTAAGAATGTTGTAATATCCTGATTTGTAATCATTGTTATTCTATCTTGGACTACCGATCACTAAAATATCTTTAAAATATATATTATACAAATATTAAGTTGACATAAACAAATAATTTATTCTTTCATTAATACTGGAGATCTATAAAATATATTATGCCTTATATTGTCTCTTTATGTATATTTTCTTAAAAATATTCCGTATTCTATTCCGATAAATAGGAAGATCATAGAATATAATCCTTCAGGTGATATTTTAGCGTTCTTTCGTTAAGTAAATGAAAATGTTCATAACACAACAATTGTGTTTATTGGAATATATTTACATTTGTAAAAAAAGAACTATATAAACGTGAGTGAAAAAAAAAAAATAGCAGAACTCGGCATTTTATTGGTAGTGGCTACACAACCAAAAACAAGAATGAATAAAGCACTAGCGTTCACAACTTTCTGTTGCTCACAGCTGGTTGGATCTGTTGCCATGACAGCGATCATTGTATTACCAAGGTTACGAATACTGCCGCTACAATATCTTTGAATTCCCAGATTATATAAATTCTTCAGTTAGTAATATAATTTATAAAATTAAGGAGTTTTTAATTACCATAATTGAAAGAGGTTAAATCCGTAGTAGATTAGTTGGTGCATATAGGGGGTGACATTACTATTCAAAAGCTTCTTGGAAGAGAGAGAGAGAGATGAGCGCAGATAAACTTAATCAGGGATTGTCTCATCGACTTCATTAGAGGATGGGACACTGCCTGATTTAAATTTCTCTATGGAAATCAGGGATGAGTATTTGGTTATGTTTACATAATTTGCCCTTACGTAAGTCAGCCCATTCCATTTGGGAGGCCGTGGAAAGGGAGTATATCGTGACTGTTCCATCCTAGGCAGGTTAGGGTTAACAACTCACTTGCGGCATTTGAGGAAGCTCTGTCTGCAGGCAGTGAGTACCTTTCTAAACAATTCTACCAGTTGAAGTTGTTCTTAGAAATAAGGAAAGTTTATGTTTCCAGGGTTTTATTTCTATTTTCACGGGTAAATCCATTGAAATTTCATTTATTTAAATCAGTATTCCGATACCTTCTAAATCGTAACTCGAAAATGTGGCCATCTATTATCTCTGTTTCTCTTCCTTTACGGAGGAGACTACTTCCTTAGATAATCTTTTACATGAAGGAAAATACAACCTTTATAAAGTATATTTAATGGCCTAATTGCGGAAATTTAAATATTTTAGCACAATTCTGGCAGCTCTATTAAGAAGTCTTCTTCTTGCTCTGCTCCTTATATTATATTTATGGGCAGCATCAAATTCTTAGTGCCTATTTTTGTTGTTTCTGCCACGAGTACATTAGTACTTACGATAATAGCCGCAATCGTGGAAGACTTGACCTTGTATATTTTTATTTAAGACCTATTGCTAATTTTTGTCATTTTCTTAATTTTTTGATATAAGATTTTCCTTATTTGGAACTCCAACGTCAATAACATCGGCATATTGATCTTTTCAATAATATCCCGTTTCTTCTGATGCTCAGTACAGTCAGTTATTATAGCTTTATCCAAATTCATTTTGACATTGTCTTTTTCTACCAATTTTTGGGAATTATAGCGATATAAAGAAGGCCGAATTTCACTGTAGAGCCTGTAGTATTCTTTATTATGGCTTTTTAACTATTCGGAGCGAGTAAGTTTTGCACATCCAGACGTATACTATTATTATTTTTAGGAAAAATCTTTTGATGATACTGGTTGTGTAATAAAAAAGGTCTTTGCGAAGGGGTTGCATAAAGTAAGTAAATTTCCTCCGGCGCCACGTATTTGTATTTATCACAAAAAAGTAAAAGTTCAATGAGAGAGATATTTGGTATTGAGGCTTCAAATAAAGTGCTTCGTGATATAATAGGTTACAGTTAATATGACATGAGAAAGAGTGGAGGTTTACTGAAGGCCTGAAACTAAAAAAAATACAAATATCTCGGTTAATAATCCAAATCAAGATAGTGAAAAAAAGCATATATAACTACATTTACTGATCATTTAATTTGCAGTAAAATTTGTTCTATATGTTTTCCATCCGACGTATAATAATGGAGATTCTTGGAATTTTCTAAATTATCCCCTCTAAACCCCCCTTCCCATTGTCCGATTTCAAACGTTAATGAACTTGATCTTTATCATTACATAAAACGTTAAATATCTAGTTTGGTAACGATCAAACAAAAATTACAACCTCTAGAGCGTTAAAAGTATATATATATATAATTTGGAACAGAGCTCATTTTCGTCGTCTCCTATGTAGAATCGATGGATATTTTAGGAGATTTTTTTTTGAAAATCGCGTCATGAGTACGTCCTCAATAGCTGACTTCCCGTAAGTAAAATCTGCTAAAACAATGGAGGAAACCGTGAAGTGTTCAAAATAAAGAACTTGATGAGGTTGTGCAGTTTCCGCTCGAAAATACAAACACTCATACATTCATTCAAACAAAACCAAGGAATAGTTTGTTTTTTAAATAGGAATTTGATCAAGTTCAATGAATCCATGAATATGTTATAGATTGTTTCCATCAAAATGTTATGTAATATTAAACCAAGTAATAGCAACCATACTTATTTTTACGAAAAAATGTAAGAAACTAAAACTCGGTTTATACAGAGCAATGATGTCACATTGTGGAAATCTAATTAACGCAACTCTTTTCTGTATCCCTCTTTCATTTTCCGGTGTAGTTGTCATGTATATATTCATCCCTTCTATCTAAGTACTATTCAATATTAGGGGGCTGCATTTCAATGGCATGCTAGAGAAATATTTCAAAACATTTTTCCTATTTGATGCTTTTGAAAGCAACCATATTAGGGAACCATATCAATAATTGGTCATTTTACCAGTCACATTTTTTAAAATTAATTTTATAGTCCTCATTCCTAATTTTAATTATTATCCAAGATAGATATTAAATTGAATAGGATGATCATTAAGTCTTTATTTCCCTCATCAGATACTTGATTCTATCACCGGGAACGATTTGCTTTATGTAATTATAATGTCGCGCAATGGAACCATTTACAAACGGGGGTGGACAAATATTATTTCTCATGAATCTGATAAGACATTCTGTAGGAGGATAGAGAAGTTCTACACTTTTGGCAGGTTTACGGTTGAGAGTACAGACAGATTGATGAAACGATCATCTTGCCGGGGGGGGGGGTCTAATTTTTCCGGCCATTGCTTCCGATAGACTGCTCAACTGCAGCCGGAATGATCGCTCTAGCAAATCCGCCTCAACGGAATCCTTTTGCCGAGAACGGGAAATGATATTAACTGGACTTGAAGTATTTTAATATCTGCTTTTTTCGTGTATCGTTTGTCGGGTTTGTTGTTCCCGACAAGGGTAGTAATGCCATTGTGGCGGTCTTTATGTATGTCAGTGTACATCATACTACTACACATTTACGAAAAGGTAAACAAATATTCTTGTAACGTTTTGCCCATCACTTCTCAGCTCTACATCGTTGGAAATCTTATAAACACGTTTGGATTTAGTGGAAATATTTCTGTATATTGATTCGGTATCAGATTTCCCTTAAGGAAAATCAGTAATTAAGGCCATACTCATAGCACGATTTTCGAAAATTTTACACAAATGTCCATCGATCCTACCTAGGAGATGACGAAAATGAGGTCTATTCAAAATTATATATATGGTCTGTTACCAAATATTGCGTTCATCAAAACTTTTCTAGTAATTTTAGATGGAGCAAATAAGTTCTTTTGTTCTTGGATTACTAAAATTAGAATGGTTTCGATTATTCTGATCCATTATACATTCCTACATATAAAAAATAGATTTTCAATTATATTTTAGCAATTATTTTCGGATATATTTTAGTAATTGTTTTTCTTTCCTATCAAGAATATTTGTATAAACCTATTCAGCTCTGAGAGGTTGGCTGACCTGTTTGTTTACAATTCAGTCGCTTCCTTTTGTGGAGGTTACTAAAATGTTAAAATTCACTGAATTATTTCCCAATATATTTTTTATTGATTCACTTAATATTCACGGTGGTGTTAAGTGTTAACAGTTTATAGATTTATCTACCGTATAATTTCACGTGGGGGCTTAGTTTACGTTGACTTTTTTTTTTTTTTTTTTTCAGTCTAGATAGAGCGTCCATTTCTACTAAATCCATTTCATTCCAGGGCCTTTAAATCTCGCAGTCTACCTTAAATTCCTTATTCTGTTTGTATAGGCTTCATATGAAGGGAAAATAGAGAATTTATCCTGCCCAACAGATGAAAAATCTGCCTACTTTACGCAAAGCCTATTTGACAGACGTTTTCCATTTCTTTTACTCATTATTTTATTGAAACATATACTTATTTAAAATATGCTTTCATTTAGAGCAATTATTTATGGTTGGTTCTTTTGGGCAGTGCTTTTATAATGAAAGGTTGATGGAGAGAGAACACCTCTTGAATGGGAAGTTGATGGTTATCAACATTTTAATTATGATACAAGTGAGCTTTTACGCCATCTTTTCTACATGTGTTTGCGCCGGACCTCTGCTGAAACATTTACACCCTAATTACTCACTATTGCAAGGAAGTCTGGCAACCTCCTCTATTTCTTAATAGTTAAAATTAGTACCCTTTTCATAATTATATGTAATTAGTAATTTGTGCATCTAATGTAATTATTACACATAGGAACAGCTTAGTTCATACTTTATTAATTTACGTCTATTGGAGGTAGAGAAGTAAACATTATATTTCTGCGTAAAATAATTGTTGTTTCAATTCTTACATGGGCCAAATATGTTTGGAATAAGCAGTATTTAGATATTTTTTTTTTTAAATTAAAGTGTGCATTTCCTCTCAAAAAGATGGCAAACCAATAAAGATCCAAAAACAAATTTTTGTAGTATTGGAACATATCATTTACCTAACACAATTTTACTCGATTTCTTTTGGGCGTCTTATACATATTATAAATTGTATTGAACTTTTTGGATGTTCAAAATAGTTTAATTGTTTTTATATTTAATAAATTAAGTTTTAATTACAAGAAGTAAGAATTGAGGGAGAATAGACTTGGGGTTGGCACATTTTATTGGGAACAATTCAAAAATAGAGCTTTGGCTAATATATCGGTGTTGTAATCTACTGATTCCAAAGATAAAGATTGCCAAGATGAAATCCCGAGATTGCGTATTAAATTTTATTTAGTTGAGGCCGGACTTCTTTCCGCCTCCAGTCCCTGTACACTGAGCACTCTTAGACAGTCGAGGAGCAACAAGAAGAATGAAGAAGTAACTTTGGTCTGTAGTACCATCACAAGCTCTCCCTTTGTCCTCCCTTCATGGGCTGTTGAGGCTTAGATAACATTTCGCTACCAAAGATAAAGGCTGAAACACTATGGTGGGACCTGGGAGTCCTACTCGACAAAACAGCATAAAATCATTAAAGCATTTGTTGTCCGTAGATTAGAAGAGTACTTTCAGTGCATCATGGATGCTGAATAAATGTTATTTACCTCCAATTCATGGTAATACTGCAGTCTCATCAAGGCTACTTATCTACCGCAATTTTCCGCACTATCGGCACTAAAAGTGTTATCATTGATAAATTTAGCTGATTCATATGTCAGTGCTATTCTAATGTTGGCAGATGCCTGATATTTGTGTATTTTAAATGAAAATTTTATTCCATCATTAGAAACGTTACAATTTTAGAAAAAGTGTTACAATTTTCGAAGGAAAAATAAAACAAAAATGCAAATAAAAACTAACACTTGATGTTGATAAGTGTTTACAGAAACAGACTGAGCAAGTTTGAAAAATTATTATATTTTAATAGTCTGTCAAAAAATAAATTTGTATGCACGCGCATATAACGGATACAAAGATAAACGAGATCATCTTAAGGTCTAGTTCTGTACTGGAGGAGAAACAGTTGGAATTATTAAAAAGTACAATGCAAGATTTTTATGCTGAAAATATAATAGGTCTTGTCTTTTCTTTCATTCTTTCTTTCTTTTTAAAAAAAAATTGTCATGAATTTAATGTTTAGTATTGATTTGTCTGAAGAAAGAGTATCCCTTATTTTTGGAAAGCCTGCCTAAGTAGTTAGATCGATTCAGAATAAGAAAGTCCTTCGCGCAGAGGCTTCGTAAACAAAGCAGATTTCCCACGTACTGGTATAGCACACTTCTGATCTCATCTCACTATATACTCTCTATTTATATGTAAAACACTGATAGATACAGAAGGGTGGGGGGGGGGTCACTGACGGAATCCGCTAATAACTGACTGAAATCTGCCAATAAAGATGAGGGGTGTCTCTGTTACCCAAATCACATTATGGACATTATGGAGTCCATTTAGGAAGATTGTGCAATTGAGAAAAAAGTAGTAATTTCGGACACAAGACAATGTCAAATGCGAACAAATGCACCGGCTTTTGTATGCCAGAAGCAGTTTTGAAAAGTTTTATTGCTTTAAAAAAAATAGATTAAGATAGATAAAATGCATATTCGATTACAAAAAAGAAGTGAATAATTTAACGTCATCGTTGTCCTGTTTCAGAAGACCTGATAAAGTAACATAAATTAAATGATTGAGAACGAAGTGTAGCAGTTTGTTGAGCGGCCTACAGATCAGGTTATGCTGCCGTGAAACCGCTAAAGACCTTTCTAAGAGGCTTATTTACAACCATCTTTGGCGTGAGAAATGAATAGTTCCAGCTGGTGAAGGCTGGCCTTATGATACCGTTAGCCTTTCGGGTTTTAATAACGCCCATTCAGGACTTCTCTCAACATACATGCACATATATAATACATACATATACTCGTGCAATTCATCAGACTGGGCGTATTTCCAATGTTGAGGTTTTGATAAGTAAATACGACTCGGCTGACAGAGTAAACACTGTCCGGATTGGGATCATAGCCGGCCGACCGGTTCGGGCCAGGATCAGCCTTGGTCCCGTTGGTCGAGGTGAACTTCTAAATCACAGCACCTCTTAACTCCTTGTGCGGCATTCGACCTTTAAAGAGATCAACCGTAGCGGCACCCTTTGTCCTCTCCTCGCTTCCGTCTTAGCCTCAAGCCCCCCTATTCTTTACTATATATAATCCCCATACATCAGGTTTAATGCAACAGGTGTTTTATACTGTTGTTTATCAGTCACGGTCATTTTTGAGTCCCCTTATTCCAACGTCAGTTCAACTAGCGTTATCCTTCAAAATGTACTGCTCTATTAAAAAAAAAAAAGTCTGTCATTCAGGGCCAGTGTAAACAAAGCAGATTTTCCACATACTGCTATAATATCCCCACATATCCTGACTGAAAACCAGGAAGTACGAATAACTCGCTGAATACTTGAGTTGCAGGCCATCAATAGTTGTACATTGTACGATCCAACTCATAATAACACAGGTATATGAAATTTTAGGATCCCCCTCCCTCTAAACCCTCACTATTCCTATTCTGCCAAGCACAAATATGATCTTTAATGGTGACTGTAATTGTTAAATGTCGAGTATGATATAGATCAAGTAAACATTTGCTAGCGTAAAATCATAATTGATGACGTCATCGCTCAACGAATTTGAATTTATCTCGCATTATAAAAGTCTCATAAAAACAATTTTTGGAATTTAAGTATAGAATATAGGGGCCCATTTAATAACAGCTTATTGTAATTATGACATGACTAGGAGTGGGGGGGGGGTGAACGCTGGAAACTAAAAAAATCAAATATTAATTAATATTCATATTAGAGAATATATATATATATATATATATATATATATATATATATATATATATATAAACACATTTATAGGCATTCTTTTCTCTTATCATTACAGAATCTGTTCCCTATCCTCTCATTCAATGAACCCTGTCGTATAAACAATCATATTTTGAAGGTACTAAAAAATAAAAGCTGTTTTATAGAAACTTAAAGGTGAGATTAACTAAATAGTATGGACGTAAGCAGAAGTTCTTTATCTATTCTGTTTCATAAAGGTCTTTTGAGGCACACCTCTACAATATACCTAAATAATATTATTAATTAAACTTTCTTAATGAAAATTATTTTGAATAATAAAACATTACGAAAATAATGTTATATACGTGTATTATTAGACGTACTAACAGTGAGCCTTGTACATTGTAATATACTATTTTTCTTAACTTGAAAAGCTAAATATTGAATATTGGCTATTGCCTTATCAATAGAATTATGTTGCAAAGGTTCTACATTAAAACAAAACCAACAATTGAGATTTTAGAAAAGCTGTTGTAAGGTTTTTTGGTTGTAATTAAAACTGCGTTAAATGAATTTATTACAGACGTTGTTCTCTGAGTAAAAATAGTTTTATCCTTCATTTTAGCAGATTTCCCTTAAGGGAAATCAGCTATTGAGGTCGTACTCATGACGCGATTTTCGAATTTTTTTTTCAAATGTCCATCGATCTTCCCTAAGAGATGCCGAAACTGAGGCGTTGTGAACCGTTCAAAACTGTATATATATATCTATATATATATATATATATATATATATATATATATATATTTGTCTGTTGCCGCTCTAGCGATTTTAGTTTAATCGTCACCAAACTTGGTATTTAATCGTTTTATGTAAAAAGAAAGATCAAGTTCGTTAATGGCCGAAATCGGACCAGTGGGAGAGGGGTTTAGAGGGGGAAATTTCGAAATATCTCCGTTACTATACGTCGGATCGAAATAGATTGTATAGAACCTATCTTATTGCAAATTAAATTTACTATAAATATTGTTATATATATTTATTCTCTATCTTGAATATTAACCGAGATATTTGCATTTTTATTAAGAGTACCGGACGAGCTATGGACGCTTCTATTCCTTCCCGCCGAAAGCTAGTCGTCCGTTTCCGTAACTGTTTGGCACTCATATGGAGGTTTCTCTATTGTACCGGGTCCGGCGAAAAAACCTCCCCGGTTTGAGCAAGCCACCGCTTGCTTCTGAGTTGTAGTGGGGGTAGAGATCAATCAGGGAGGTTTTTTTGCCGGACCCTGTATAACTTTACGTGGGAAATCTGCTTTGTTTACGCAGCCCCTGCGTGACGGACTTTTTCAATGTGTTGTTTACATGAAGGGCATTCCATGAAACTATGTCTTTCAATTGAATTTATTCGTTATTAATAGAGCAATGACTAGTGAATATTTAAGATTAATCCACGAATTATTTGTAAAGTATTTTTTAAATTTTCTTATTGACCTATTTTTGGAATCCGTGCGAATCATAATGTTCATATTTCATTTTTGTTGACTTGTTGAACATTTGTTAGAACAAGATTTGTGCGTGTCCCTTCCTTTTAAAAATAGTCGATGGTTTCT
The DNA here is from genome assembly GCA_019009955.1 of Riptortus pedestris. Taxonomy (NCBI): domain Eukaryota; kingdom Metazoa; phylum Arthropoda; class Insecta; order Hemiptera; family Alydidae; genus Riptortus; species Riptortus pedestris. The sequence goes on along the minus strand of CM032231.1, from coordinate 101,828,189 downwards.
CTATTGTGCGAAAGCCGGACGGGCCTGAAGCATGACCTCCTTCCTCTTGTGAAGTTTGCTGCGGGAGTAAATTACATTTCTTGCTCTCTTTCTCTTGAGAGCAATCTTTTATCTTTCTCTTAATTAACTTTCAACTAGCCCGCTAATCTCTCTCTGGAATGTAATCAAATACTCAAGCTTATTTGCCTAACGCACTGTCTCCTCTATCCAGATGCATTTAATTAAAGGTTTTTTTTTTTAGTTTCATTTCAATTCAATTGAATTATTAAAATTTCAATAACCAAGCTAACCTAAAACAATGAAACGCTTCTAATTTTCATCATAAGACATTTTATCGTCATATTATTTATTTATATATACTTGTGGAAGGGAGATGGTGTGGTTAAATGGAAACTAGCTTCTATTCATCTATTTGCGATTTCTGTTATTTTAGGCAGGGCTTCTATCAGTTCTCCAGGTGTGTACTCAGCAGCGTGAACCAACTGTGGACAACTTTAATAAAGGCTAGTGTAGCTAGCTATATTTGAACTGTAAAACCTCCTGCTCCTCCTCTCGTAATAGCTTGTGGTTGGCCGAGTGCTGTTGAAACAAAGAATTTTACTCTCACTTATGTAATAGCGAATCTGGCGAATCTTTAATGCATAAAAATAAATTATATTTTCTATTGGGATTTCATTATTTATTTGAATACAAAAATATTATGTTAGTTTTGAAGTTGAACTCCTGTGCCACCCCATTTATAGAAATTTGATTTATATACAATATGTCAGCTTTTTAAAAAAAATAAGCACTGAATGATAAGAGATTAATACATTATATTTGGTATATTAAAAACAATTTGTAAATACGAGAGGCCAAAAGTCAATAGACCCATTTCATTTTAGCTCGATCCTTGGAACGATGAATATTCTTTGAACGAGCATTCACTAGACCGAATTCATGAACATGCAGTTTTCCTTTCAACCTGTACTGAGACGAAATTGAAGTTTGGGGTCTTAAGATCTTTCACATTCGCCTTCTATGCATTAGAACTAAAATTAATATGTCTATAGAATAAACTATGACTATTAAACATTTCAGAAGATAACATCAGCTTTAATGAAACTGATTTCTAGTTTTGTTCGATATCCGAAAACTCTTCAACTGCCCATTGATGCTACATAATATAGTAGATGACAAAAATAAAATGAGGCCAGCTGAAAAAAAATATATGTGTGTGTCCATATGCAAGCAGGAAAATGGATATTCGAATTTTGTAGATCTTGTTAATAATGTAATAACTGTTGTCATGTACTTCTGACTGCGTGTATTAACTGATTTATTAACATTTTTGAGTTTTCAGACCTCAGTAGAACGTCACTCTTATCATTCAGTTTTTGTTAAAGGTATTATACGACCAAACATTTCTCTTCCTTCACTTATACGTTTGGCAGTAGGTTAAATTATAAAACACTTGTCTCAATAAATGAGGCAATTGGTTCATCTACAAACAGCATTAGCATTGGGACTTCCGTAGCAGAAGTTGTTCTAAGACATTTAGTCAACGAAACTTTTTACTTCTGGATTATTTTTGAAGAGGCGCCGTATAATGGGTATGAACCATGTAGAATTAATAATCGCATTTGTTGAGACAAGTGTGCCCTATTCATTGACACTCAGCGTTTAAACATGAATGAAGCTTGAATTTGTGTCAAGATGTTTCTCTCTACCTGACTAAATTTCGAGTTATGTTAAATGGGGTGCATACTCGGCGGGAACTGGACAAAAGAAAGAGCAGATGACCATAGTTGACGGTCATATATATATATATATATATATATATATATATATATATATATATATGGAAATTTGAAGAAATGTATAAAAAAATTGTCTGATAACTCTCTAGCTGACGAAATGTTTGTTTGATCGTTACCAAACACGATATTTAATCGTTTATCTAAAAGAAAGATCAATTTCGTTAATAGAAAAAATTGAAGCAGTGTGAGGGGAGGATTAGAGGGGGGAAATTTAGAAAAATTGAAATATCTCTATTCGGATCGAACAATTGTGCATAACCAATCTTATTGCAATTTAAATTACCTATAAATGTTGTTATACCCATATTTTCATTGTCATGAATATTTACCCAGATATTTGGATTTTATAGTTTTCATCCTTAAGTAAACCCCCACCCCTACTCATGTCATATTAGCTATTATATCATGAAACACTGTATAATAAGCTTATATACCAAATATTTTTTTCAAAAGATCTTTATTATGCAGTATACATAACGCATATTCGTTGATATTATTATTTATTAACGTTCACTTCTTGGTACTAAGGCTAATTGGGACGGTTTATCTACAGGTTGCCACCCTTTTTTATCGAGGGTGGGATTAAGGACGTTGTTATTAAGATTTATGTTAACAGGAAAATTTTGATTTGATCTATATCGTGCTGGATATTTAACATGTTCTGGCGGCAGTGTAGATCATATTTGTTATTGCCTGAAATCGGACCTGGAATAGTGGGGGCTTATAGGAGGGGGGGATTCGGAAATTCAAAATATGTCCGTTATTTTGTGTTGGATCGTAAAATGTTATAGAGCCAATCTTGTTAAATTATTGTTGTTCTATGCCTTTTTTTCGTAACTCAAGCAATAAGAGGATTATTGGTCCTTTTTCTGTCTTCAGTACCACCCCTCCCTTTTAGCAGATTTCCCTTAAGGGAAATCAGCGATTGGGGTTAATTTTCGACATTTTTCTTCAAATGTCCATCGATCCAACCCCTGAGATGACGAAAATGAGGGCCGTTCTATATATATATATATATATATATATATATATATATAGATAGATCTATCTATCTATATATTTGTCTATTACCGCTCTAGTGGTCGCGATTTTTGTTTGATCGGTACCAAACTCGATATTTAGTCGTTTTATGTAAAAAGAAAGATCAAGTTCGTTAACGGCTGAAATCGTACCAGTTAGAGGGGGGGGAGTTTAGAGGGGAGGATTTTTGAAAATTCGAAATATCTCCGTTACTATACGTCAGATCGAAAAATTGTACAGAATAAATCTTATTGCAAATTAAATTTACTATAAATATTGTTATATACATTTATTCCCTATCTTAAATATTAACCGAGATATTTCATTTTTATTAAATTTGGGCCGATAACGTATTTTTGAATTTCCCGCCAAAAGCTAGTTCGGCCCTTTGCCGTAACTGTTCGGCTCTCGTATGGAGATTTCTCTATTGTGTAACTTCACGTGGGAAATCTGCTTAGTTTACGCAGCCCCTCCGTGACGGACTTTTACTCATCGGGTTTTTTGCATATAAGTAGAGAATATGTGGTGAGATGAGATCACAGGCATGTGATACTAGTACATGGGAAATCTGATTAGCGTACGCAGCTCCTGCGTGAAGGACTTTTTTAGTTCGTTACTAGTTTTTGTGCAAATTTAGTTTATAATTAACGGAAGACAGTGTGGAAGTTGATGCAATTGTATACAATTATGCGTTGAGCAATCTGAAATGGTAATAGATTGATTTCTCCATGTCAGAATTAGCAATATACTACGAAGTTTAATATGCTCCATTTTGATATCTGCTATTAGTGTTATCGTTGCTATGTTTGGCTGGGTGAAAGTTGTTGGTCATTTTCCTCGCTCTGCTTACCTCCATTCTAATGCATCTTCCGTTCCCATTGCAACATTTCAATGTCGGGATTTAGTTTATTCTCTTACTTTATTACTTTGTTCAGGGCTAAATTAGAGTTATAGTAGTTGTACGCCAATTTAATATCAGTAAGAATGTGAAATTGCTTCAGTTTATGGGAAACTTTTAATTTATAGCATATTTACCCAAGAGCAATTAACTTGCCGTAGTTGAACATATAACGCGTTTCTTAACTTTCTTGAATCAATCATCTGGCTGGAGGCATAAAAGTCCTTCACTCAGGGGCTGCGTCAACAAAGCAGATTTCCCAAGTGAAGTTTTACAATATAGTAATCTGCACACAGGTAACACCCCTGTGAATAAATACAAACAGTAATGAGAAATCTTTCAGTTACTTTTGATAAGCTTTCCACGGAAAGCGTCTGAATTGTAAACAAACAGGTGTGGCAACCACTCAGAGCTGAACACATAGATTGACATATTCTAACCGGAAAGAAAAATAATTACTGAAATATATCTGAATACAACATATTAATTTTATTGAAAACTATTTATTATATTATGTCTATCTCTCTCTCTCTCTCTCTCTCTCTCTCTCTCTCTCTCTCTCTCTATATATATTATATATATATATATATATATATATATATATATATATAAATAAGTGTGTGTGTGTGTGTGAGTGCGTATGTTTATAGATACTTTTGAGCGGACCTCATTTTCGTCATTCCTGGGTAGGATTGATGGACATTTTTCGAAAATCGCTTTATGAGTACGGCCTCAGTAGCTGAGCCTTAAGGGAAATCTGCTAAAATGAGATCAGTGTCAACTTAAGTGTATATTACTTATTAATTTATCAGTTAAATAAACCCTTTATTATGCGTCGATTTGTGATTTTCTTATTTTTTAGTAGCTTTTAAGTTGGGATAAAATTGAAGAAAGTGCCCAAAACTCTAATATGCGACTTAAGAATGTGCCAACAACCATATTGAAATATTCAGATTTTCAGGTTTCAACAGGATTGATAATCCGTTTTATCCTCTAATTTACGTCTATATGTATTTGCGTACGCATCTCGCGAAACTAAAAAACAGTTAGAATGTTGAAATTTCACATTTGTCATTGGTGGTGGCAACCCTTTTTTTGATTGAAATCATGTAAGTGGAAGGAGGGTGGGTTTAATGTATTAGAGATACAAAATGTACAGGACCTTTATTGTTTAACATGACGAGGACTATAAATTAGGTTATATGATTTTTTTAAGTGAAGTGCAGCTAAACATTTTCTTTAATTTAATAGGAGAGCAAGGAAGTCATGTTTTGCCAACGTCAAACTTTTGTTTAATATGTAGTTTTGTAGTATTTATCCTTTAGTCGCTTAGGGAACTGGTTTTCCATAACTGAAAATCACTAAAAGAAGTGAGACACTAGAATAATAAAATTATTTTGTAATCTGCTGAAGTTTTGGTAGCTTGCCAGGTGGTCTTTTCGGATGATATTTCCGAAGACGAATGAATTAGGTATTCCGTGGAGATAGAAATGTACGCTTTCTTTGGTTATTAAAACCAATGAAAGTGTAAGGTCCCCTTAACCATGAGAAGAAAGAGGCGGGAAACATGTCTGGGAAACATAAGAAAGTAAAAGTGAACATGACTATTCGTACAATTCCCACGTATTGTTTTACAACTCTCGTTTTTACCTACCCTCAAACATATTAATACGCCGCTTCCTTCCTTTTCAGTTTTTCTTTACACCCCCCCCCTCCCCGTTCATGAAGAATTAATTTGTCTCTGGTTTTCTCAGTAATTTCAGAGTTTCGTGAATGATTCTCGTAAAAATGTTCTTAACTTAGAACCTGGCCTAGCTCAGCTGTTAATTTTGTTAATATGAGATCCAGGTTTGAGTCCCCCATGTGGCACATTATATTTAAATCAGCTGGTCGGTTACACGGGCTCAATGATCATCTTCCGCAATTAGAAGCATTTATACTCCACCTTCACGGTAGGTTGTGTTAAATGAGAAATGGCAGAGCTCAGACATTTTGGTAAAAAGTTCACGCACGACTTAAGTCCGGAGAACCATTTTAGTCATGAAACTCCTGATGCTGACAGATTATTAGCATTAGGCAAGTGTGGATTACTAGCCGGAAACCCAGATACTTACTGCTGGTTATGTATTATTGAATGGTACAATGTTACATTTTCAAGAAGCGTGAAATGCCATTTATTTATTTATGGGCATCACATGAAAGATGATCTATCCTTTAAAAACCCAAAGATCACAAAGGAATATCAAATAAAAACAAAATAAACTAAACAATATTTCTGTCCACAAGTGCGTTAGTTTTGTTCATTTTTTCAGTACACATTTATGCTTCTTTCACTGAGAAGAATGTTTTTATCTGTGCCATCTTCTGTCAGTAGATCGTGCATGTCAAATGGTAGTTGAGAATAGTTAAATTGAATATTTATTTAAAGCACAATTAAAAAAAAAAATTAGGGAACGAATGAATTTCAGGAGCATCCCTAAAAAAATTGAAAAGTTGATACGTCGAAAGTTTCTAATCATTCAGGGGGTAATTCATCATTGCTGAAATATCATAAGAGGCACTTATGGGTATTAATCCTATTTTTAACAATCACGCTTAATTTAATGAAATACCTACATTTTTCTTTGTGTTATGGGAAGGGCAAGAGTTCTATTGAATGTTTATGTTGTAAAGATGTCACTGAATCAATAAGTGAATTGTGTGTTTTATGAATAGATTAATTGGTTGCCATTATTGTTAAAAAAAAAAATTAAAAAAAAAATAAAAAAACATTCCCTCTACAAACTCCCATTAGCGTATAGTCCATTCAGATTACCAAGCCTCTAGTGCACTTTTAGCTGCAAGGAAGGATGGCCACCGACATATGGTGCTCTACTGTTCTACTACTGGCTCCTTCATGTTGTCACAATGGAATTGAGGCAGATAGTAACATGTTCAACTTATTTAATGCCTTATTAATTCTAAATAGCTGAAGAAGTCGTTGCAATCCAGGAAATGTTGTAGAATGCATCCAACACACCTGGAGTGCATTTTTCGTTGTATGCGTGAATTACTTGACAAATTTGGCCGATTACCATGATGATTGGCACATGGTGGAAAAATATAATTTCCTTAGAAAGAACTCATTCTTTGTTAGCAAATATATTTACACCTGCTGTCAAATCAATTGAAAAAAACGCCAAAATCGGACCATTGATAAACTTCCTTGATCCCCACTGCCCTGTCGAAGCTAACAATCGCTGATAGTTCACTGGCTTTTCTGCTTGTCTGAGCTCTTTCAGCTCCGGTTAAGCCGTTATCGATTTCGTAAGGCGTCAAAGCCTTTAAACGACCGATGATTTGCCAGTCCTGGTGGCGATTGCATAAGCCCCTCCCCCTTAGACATAGGGTTGGGTGCCTGGGAACGGACATTGAGAATAAAGGACACAGATGGACAGAGGATGACTGGCAGAGATGGAGGAATGCTGGTAAAGAGAGAGAGAGAGAAGTGGGTCGATCGCACTTGCTATTCAAAACAACCGTAAAGCCTGAACTGTCTGCCGTTTGATCCGCTCCTTGTGTCCGCTCGTGATACCTGTTGATCTGCCTTCAGGGAGGTAGTCCCTGTTTATCTAGACTCTCTCCGCTATTCACCCGAGCACCTAGCGTGGATTTGAAACGCGACTACTGTCTAAGAATCCCATAACCCTGACCAAGAGGTTGATTATAGTGGGCACTATTAATATCGATATTTGAAAGTTGGAAACGGTGTAAGAGCAAAATTAAATCGAAGGTAACCCAATGAAAGTACTGCATATTTCGAGCTGATTCTAGAAACGTGGTTTCCCATTTATTCAATCGTCTACCTTTATCTCTATGCCACTATAAAAAAAATGAGTAAAATGTTTGTTTTGTTTCAAGAATATTATAGTGCATGTCTCAATCCGTATTTATTGAAAATTCCAGTTCTATTAAGTTTTTTGCGAAGGTACAGCTAACTAAACAAAACTGTGATTTCCTACAAGAAATGTACCTTTGTGTGTTCTCAATTTTATATATTATGTGTTTACATGCACACACACTCACGTGCGTACGCACACACACGCATACACATATATGCCTATGCTGAATATCATATTGGTTCTGTAGCTATTTAATACCTCTATCCTAAACCAATCACGTTCGTTCACGGCTGAAACCAAACCAGTGTGAGAGGGGAATTTTGAAAATTCAAAATATCTCCGTTATTATTCATCGGACCAAAAATTTGTTACTGAGCCAATCTTGATAAAACACTTTTAAGTTGATCATATGACTGATCGTATAGTTGATGTTTGTAACAGGACTAAGAATGGGGAATTAGAGGGGGGGGGTTCGAAAATTCATAATATCTTCGTTATTATTCTTGGTATAGGAAGATGTCATAGAGCCAATCTTGTTAAACTATTAATTCTCTATAATTATTGTTCTATACATTTTCTCGTAACTCAAATATTAAGCGACTTATTGGTTACTTTCTTGTTTTCAGACTTCAGTAAACCCCCACTACTACTCATCCGATTTTAACTTAGAGAATATATTGGTGATATGTCATTACTAGTGTCAGCATGTGGGATATCTGCTCAGTTAGAAGTGACTTTAGTTTGTAATTTCTTTTTTCTTTTTCTTCGTTCCTGTTAGTGGAGTATTTAATAATGTTTATTCAGTCGGTTTTTTAGCAATATGTTTTTTTCCCTTTAAGTGGCCCGACTTACAATATGTTAATTTGCAGAAAATCAACAATAGAAAATATTTGACTTTTAATGTTGTAAATTCCAAATGCTATGACATTGTGCAGATATTTAGTCAAATTCTGTCTCTAAATAATGTTTATTTAGTGTTGGAAACAGTGTAACATAATCTATAGATTTTTTTGTCTAACCAAAATCCACAAGAAAGCCCGAGCTATCTGAATTATCATTAGGATCATCGCTGCCCCGATCTGTTCGTCCTTTGCTTCCTTGTGCTTTTTAGGTCACAATTGGCTGTCAATTTACAACTTTGATATTCTATTCACCCCTTTGTTACGACTAGCATTTAAAGTGTACAGGCCTAAACACATTTTGTGGCCCTAAATGAGCTACTTGTTGGCAATTGTAGTCTCTTATTTTCCATCCTCTCACCTTCCTTTTTTCAAAAGATAGCGTCTTCTAGATGAAATAAAACTAAGAAAGTTTGGGATTATAATGGAATATTTATTTTTGTTGAATTTTTATATTATTATGATAATTCGCTATTTTAGTAGCTCGTACATGTCGGGGTTTTTCCACCGTAGCAAAGTGATTTGGATTTGGTAACATTCTGAAATATTACTAATGTATGCATGGAAACACGCTCAAGAACACAATGCAATTGTTAGAAAATGTTTAAAGTAATCTTTTATTTTGATTTTATGATTTCTTAAATACCATTCAATTCGTTTATACAAGAAAGTCCTTGAAATCGTCTTTAAAATGTGATGTAATACGACACTTTAAAACTCATAAACCTACAGGAATGGGTCTTTTTATAGTTGAGGGGTTCGGGAAGAAAGTACTTTTTTGTTACTACATTTTTAGCATTCTCCCCTTTATTATTGGTGCTTGAAGTGTTCACCGAACCTACCTAGTAAGTAATGGAAATGATTTGTGTTCAAAATTATATATTTTTTTGCCTATTAAGATTCTGGAAGATACAATTTTTGTATGATCGCTGCTGAACTTAGAAAGAGATTAGCTCCAGCGAAATGGACTTTTTTTATGGTTTGACATAGTGTCTCGTCTGTTTATATTCGAATAAAAATCAGATGTGTGACTTCCTTATACTCCTGTATTACATAAATAAACAAAATGTTTTGCTGATCTACATTTAAAATGATTTCATTTAAAATTATGCAAAGTCCCTGTTCTAATACTTTGTATAAAAAATGTCTTAGACCGTAAACTATAGAGCTTTTCATGACAAATAAACAAGGTCTTATACAACATTTTTCTAATCTAATAGTTACATAGAAATTTACATTTTTTTTTATTTCTCGCCTCCTTACCGTAACCCCCTCCCACTTAGTAAATTTTGATCAAAAGGATAGGAGCCCAACAAGACGCCACTACAGTACTAAATATTAAATTTCATCATTCAAAGGCCATTCATTTTTGATTTATGCAAAATACCCTTGTATTTATATACGTACATATATGCGTGCAGACTTTACTCCGAAACTATTACAACTAGTGAAATTAGGTTCGAACAATGAAGTATAAGTATTTTCTCTGGAACCATTTGTGGAATAAAGAAAATGAGGCGTTGGAAATTGTGATTGCAAACCACGGAAGGTACTGTAGCTTTGACTATGAGTAATATTTCCTTCTCTCTTGATTGTATATATTGATCTTAGTCAGTTTTAATTTATTTTGCTAACGAGACTATTTTAGAACATTTTTTTTGTTTATTTATTTTGTTGTGCGTGACATCGTTAGATTCCTGACTGTATTTAGGCAGATTCACCTGAGAGAGGCAATCGGCAGAACTAGCTGACCTAAAACCAGTTCTTGCATAACGGGTCCCCCTGGAGTAGTTCCAAAGGTCTTCTGGCCCCCAGTCTATGGAAGTTCCGCACGATACGCCTCTATTCCTCTCTATTGACGACACATGGAATCGTCCCTTTATGTCTATTGCTGCAATTCTTCCTGGTCTAACGAGGAGGTCAATTTAACCGATAGTTCTCATGAAGGGCCAAGGCCTGCCATTCGGCTTATCGGGAGGTCGATGAGTTCCAAGACGTATTATGGTGGTGCTACAGGCTACTCAATTAACCACAATGCTGAGTGGGAGCCGTGGGAACTGATAGAAGTCCAGCTTCAAAGGCCGGTGAACGCATATATTTTAGACTACGATCGCGGGGTTTGGACTTGAGCCTCTATCATTGAAGCCCAGTGCTTTACCACAAGTAAATTGCTTGCTAGTAAATTGCTTCCCATACTCTTGGGACTGTCACACTTACAGACTGCAACACATGATATTACTATATACTCTGATTCATTAAGTTGTTTACTTTCCTTCAAGAACATTTATAACACTCATCCCTTAATTATTAAGATTCTTGAATAAATTTCAAAATTAACGACAAAAGTAACATTGATGTGGGTTCTAGGACCTGAAAACATTGGACTTACTAACGACGTGGACAAACTCGCCAAACATGCTACCCAGAGACAATAACCCGACTTTAACTTACTAACCCTACCAGACTTATATTTTAAATTTAAGTAAATAGAACATTTTCAGTAATTCTGTTTATTTTTTATTTCAGGTATTCTATGATTATAAGATTCTTTATCTTCATCCCTGGAATGAAAAGGTAATACAAATTCTAGTAAACTTCCCATAAGAGAAATTAGCCATTATAAGCATACATATTTGCATGTGCGAGTAAGTGTGTGTGTTATAACAACATTTATTGTTTACATTGAGCCTGAGGTATGTGAGAAATATGGAATTGAAGGTGCTATGTGTGAATGTCGTTACATGTCATATTAAGTTAGAAACATTAGATAAGTACTCCAATTCGATCTGGCAATTGTATACACATGAAGATTGCCTATTGTGGAATGGTTCAAGAAAATATACCCAGTTTATTCATTTTATTTTATATCTTTTTGGTTTATTGATAAAAACTAAAACGTAGTTTCTTATTTGATATTTATTTATTTCTACATCTATGAACTGTCCTAATTTTTAGCCCATTATATCTTTTCAACTCGTGGTTCAAAAGAAAATAATGAAACTCGTATTCTGCCTTTCACTCTGTAAATAATGATCTCTAGGGTTTTGTAAGAGAGATTTGATGAGTTTACTCGTTTAAATATTATGAAGTCTTATCAGCATCCTTGTATGATAAAACAGTTTTTCCAAAATATTTTGTCTGTGCAAAAAAATAAAACTAATTTTATTTAAATTAAAATAAATAGTTAATTTTAAATATTAACAAAGGAATTGATTATAATTTTATGAAGATATTGTGCTGTATTTAACTTCTGCATGGTTGGCGATTTCTAGTATTATATTATTATTATTTGATTAAGTTTAGAATGATATTAATATATATATATATATATATATATATATATATATATATATGTGTGTGTGTGTGTGTGTGTGTGTGTGTGTGTGTGTGTGTGTGTCTGTGTGTATGTATGTATATAAGATATTGAATTAATTTTGTTCAGGGTAGTTAGAAAGCAGTAAAACACAAGCTGTTTTATTAAAATAGTCTACCGACGACCATAATTATTTTTATAATAATAATTATTTTTATTATTACCAAAATAAAAAGGTTTTTTTTTTTGCTTAAATATTTAAATAAAGCTACTAATATTATCATTTTTGATGTAAGGCACTGATGATGTGTGGAATCTACAGGGTTTTTAATAAATATATAAATTTCTCATTCATTTTCAGTCGACTAGGAAGCCACAATTAAGTCAGAACTCAGATGTTAGAATCATGGTTTACCGAAAGTTAAATAATAAACTGTTGTGAAGGAAGATGTTGCCTTCACTGTGTCCTTCTCACTCACTTCTAGCATTAGTTACGGAATGTCTATTTTTATCTAGGAACCTCAGAATATAATCTTTCTAAAAAAAACTGTGGATCTGTTTGTTAACGAACAAAATCGACTAAAGGGGTGGATTTTCGTAGTACAGGAACTCAAAATTAATAATTAATTTCTTCATGTTAAGTATATTTGAAATTTATGTAGTGTTTTTATTTTGTCTTTGTTTTTTTCATAAACATATTCACAAATTACGTTCTATAACAGTATTTTTTTTCTGATTCAAAGAGAAGGATATATTTACAAGTTTGTCTTTAGGCTTCCCTTGCTACTCCCATTTAGGATGGCTCAATATTGTTAGCAGTCTGCAAAATGTTGAACATTCGTATTCAGAACTGTTGTAACATCTGGTTGAGCACCTCTCGTTTTTTGGCTAAAGAATGAAAGTAGGTTTAGATTAGAGAAAAAACAAAAGAAGGTAATTCCTCCGTACCTAATAAAGGTATTGAATTTAGACGTTTTTGTTTACCACAAAAATATTTATACTTTGTGTTTTATGATATTTTGAGCCGATGAATAGAAAAATAGATCTCGTTTATCAACTTATTTCACGTTCAAATGAAATAACTTTAAATGAAGTGCATTAAAACAATTTGTGTGTTTAATTTTCAATACAAGGAAACCATGTGATATCCACATTAGTGGAAAACGAATTTTAGGAGAAATATACTGTATTTATACTATAAAAAAATAAATTTACGTTTACATTATTAACAGAATTTGGAATAATTCTTTTACTTAACAAAAAATATTTTCCAGCATTAGTCCACCTTTTTCTTGTCCTTATGGAGCTAAGGATTTAATTTGACTTGTCTAAAAGTAAATCAATGTAAATTCAATTCTATAAATTTTCCAGATAATTTGGAAGTAAATCTGAGAAAAGTATATATGTATATATACGGATACACATAAAATGGACAGGCATAAGAATAGTTTGAGGATTTCACCGTTGTACTTTAAAAATGAAAATGTTATGACACCCGTACGGTTTTTAGCAACAGAATGCTATGTTTTCAGAACTGCTAGCTATATTTTGGCTGGAGCTCACTCAGACTATAAATGTGGCAAATGTTTCTAAGGAAAATGTGTTGGATTTAAAAGGCCTGTTGTAGAGAAATGGCAGAGCGAGCCGCGTCACTCCATCTGACAGGAGCGGTGTCAAGGCCCAGGGCTTTGAGAAAGGGAAAGGTGGCCTGATCCAAGGACCTATACTCCCCCAGCCTTTGCAAACCTAATTTTCTTAACTCTCCCGATCTCGTTGGACGGGCCTGTGTTCTGTAGGATAGGTTATCTCACTGTTTTACCCGGGTTATCATAAGGGTTTTATGACGCACAAAAGTGAGAAATTAGTGACGTATTCAACTTTCAACGATTTAGCACTCGATATTTTTATGGTAATTTACGACATCGTTTTGGCAATTCGAAAGTAGCGTAATCTAAAATTCGTGCACCACATGGTGTACTGCATACAAATACACCTTCATATAAAAATGATTTCATTGTTCAGTTTAAGTATATTTTCGGACAGCTTCAATACTATAGGTAGGTTCGCTTTTGCTCTATTTGCATTGATTTTTTCAATAAATTACGCACGTTTATAGATAACCCAAATTTTTATTGTTTAACGTAGATGTTGTGGAATTTATATACGTTGGATGATTCCAACAGTTTTCATAGAGTGGTAGGTTCGGTACCTACAAGGAAATGAGTGTTTATGTAGCAAAGAACTCTCCATATAAAAGTCATTAGTACAAATTAATGGTTAGTAACCTATGTATTTTGTTATGTTAAGATCATCCACCCCAATTGAAATATTTTATGCTAATGATACTTTGACTACTTCAAATTAATTATATATTTGCCCTTAGAGGATAAGCCAAAAATTACATTAGGCTGCGATGTAAGACGTAAGCCTATTCAAAGAGGAAAGAGTTAATTTTGTGTTGTACCTCTACTGAGTAGAACGTGTTTTTTTGTCTTAAATAGTAATACTGTTTTCCCTACAAATTTGGCACTAATCTAAGCAATTCAAACAAAAAACCCAAAAAGTCCTTCACTCAAGGGCTGCGTGCACTAAGCAGATTTCCCACATATTTGCAATTACCTCAAAAAGTAATATTTCAGCGACAAATAAAATACTTCATGATGTAACAGTTTATTATTGCTAATATGACATGAGTAGGTGTGGGGGTTTACTGAAGACCGGAAACAATATAACTACATTTCTAGACAATAAAATGTTAAATAAGATTTATTCTGTTCTCATTTTCGTCATATCTTGGGTAGGATCGATGGGCGTTTGAGGAAATTTGCCAAAAATCGCGTTTAAAAAAAGAAAAAAGGTAGTAGACGCAAGAAACTAACGTGAGACGCTTAAACACAATTTTTCTCAATCTCCTACCAAGTAATAAAATATTTTACATTATTTTATTTGAAATAATTATATATGTTATTTTTAAATATATAGAGGAGTTTTTAAAAGTGTATTAAAATACATTACCAAAGGTACCCCTGTCCTGACTGTTTTTTTTTTTTTTTTATTATTACCACCTATTGTATATTGTACTACAATGGAGTCGTAAGTTATGTATTTATTTGGTAACTTAAAGAAATTGAACTATTTTTACGAACTCATTTGATTTTTTCGGTTTGTGATAGAAAGTAGGGATGGTGTGGAGCTTTAACTCATTCGTTTTTGTGAGTTTGATCATTTTCTCGAGGGCATGTGCGTTTATATGTGTTTGATTTGAGATGGATATGTTTGGAAATATATTTTAAACAATAAAATCCCATAATAGGATTTAGGCTTTACAGGACGTTTTATTTCAAATACATAGAAACTATAAGGCTAGAAAATAAAATTAGAAATACGAAAATAGGAATGCGATTATTCCCAGGCGCTGTGTGTTGGCGGTATCTCCATCTTATCTGTACTTGTGTTTCTTGATGATGGGTTATCATAGCATCTTCATTCGGCATGCTGTGCTAGGCTGGAGAAAGTGGCCATAATGCGCTGATTGTGCGGGTATTAATGCGCATGCTCGCCTCTTTACGAATCTCCGCTTCCCACGATCCCCCCACCGGTGTAAGCTGAATCTGCCATAAGGTGTCAGGTGACTTCCGTCAGCGTTTCTGGGCCACGTTGCAGCTTGTTTTATCAATGCTCCAGAAGAAAACTGGCCCCGATACGGTTCGCCGGCCGTACCCATAGCGCTGCTTCCAGAGCCGGTTTGGATTTGACTTAAGTTTCAGTTACATAAGATATGTACAAATCTCAAAGGGGCCGATATTTCGACCATTAGCTTGGGTGTTTCGAAATGGCCCAATATTTAATCCCTCCGGATCGCACGCCCGTAAAATGCCATTTGAATTGAGTTATGATTGCTAAACTGCCTTCGAAAATCCTTAAAGAAAGATATATTTATTTTATTTTTTTAAAACAAAAAATGTTTATTTTAAATAGTTATGGTCCATAGGAGAAAAATATGCCACAACATCAACACTCAGTAAACATAAATAACACTACACGAAATAAACGATATAATAATCAAAACTTATTGTCAACGATAAATACAAATATCATGTGAAGTCATCCAAATTATTGAACTGCATAAATCAAAAAACTTGAATGTTATATAATTATTCATATTGACTAACAATTCAGAAGAAAATTTTATATTAATTTTTATTTTGAGGTTTTGCACTTTCATATTTTACAGTGATCCTTGATTTGCATTTGTATAAAATTAAATTGAATTCAATTCTTCAAAATTATAATAAGCCAAATTTAAGGATCAGAAAAAGTGTTTTAAAATTTTGGTGTTGTTTAAAATACTTTAATTAATTGATTCATGTTGTTCATTTTGATGACTTCGCATTATATTTGTATTTATCGTTCATAAAAAGTTTTAATTATTATTTATTAACAATGATGATAAATGATAGCATTTATTCGTGTAGTGGGATTTATAATGTTTATTGAATATTGATGTTGTGACATCCTTTTCTCCAATGGATTATACCAAATTTATATAAACATTGTTTGTTTTGAAAAGATATTTTTAATTTTAATGAATCCGTTCATTGTTTGAAGCGAAATTTTACAGAATAAATGTCTACCTTATTTATCCTTCAAAAGAAAGTAGTCAGTTTTTCGCAACGAGTTCAATCAAATATATGTGTTGCTGTATATCTATCTCTACTACTGGTGTCTGTTCCTGTGAACAGTAATACTCGATTTTCACTGAAAACGCAAAGGGAAGAAAGAGGCCCAAAAACACATGCTGTGGTTTCCCATTTCCTTCTGCATGCTACTATCCCAAATCCATGAAAGAATTGAGTAAACTCACTTGAAAAGGAAATTACTGGAGAGCTAGTAGTATGCACATGCATAAAAGTCCTTATATCGACAAAGCCGGAAATAATTTGGACAAAGGAGGCAATATTTATTATGAACCTTACGATATGAAGGGTGTAGCTTCCCAGTATATTATTTCTATACGATTCCGCTACATTATATGGATCATTGAATATTACTTATTATATCACTTCTATTCAGTTTATTCACTCTAAATGTTTCACGTTTTCTTAATTTAACACCTCCTCAGGAGTATGTGAACCTTAATACTAAAATCGTAAAGTAATGTCAGCTTTTAAAACTAATTTACGTAATTATTTAAGTTATAAGAATGTAAAACCTTTTATTACTTAAGTATGAGTTTGAAAAGAATTTGTTTGTATCTAATACCAGTTTTCGTTACCTTTTAATTGTATTTCTGTCTTTTGTTAAGATTTTTACATTTTGAATGTTGAAAGTATAAAGAAAGTTTCTTGTTTGAATATATTTAATATCTATCTATTACTACCTCTTTACAAAACAAGGGTAAGATTTTGAGTTGAAAGCATATTGCAATTGTTACTTAATTCTTGTGGGCTGAGTATTATCACACACATACATGCACACTCGTGTGCATATATATAAATATAAATATATATATATATATATATATATATAGGGTGTGTTATTCTTTTCGGAGTTTTGGTCAATGTTGGTGAAATGAATCTTAGTTTATGCTGATATTTCGAGAATCTTTATTTTCTCTTCTTCAGGGCAATTTATTTCAGCAACATTGACCAAAACTCTGAGAAGAATAACACACCCCGTCTAAATACAACCTGGTCGAAAACATCAGCACAATTATATATATATATATATATATATATATATATATATATATATATATATAATTTTTGAAATGATTAAAACATGAAATCTCCTTAGTTGGTTGGAAGTCCCGTGTTCCAGTATTATACCCATTCTTTTGAACAGAAAATACGAGGTTCCAGTTTTCTCTTGATAAGGGTGTGAACATCAAAGTTTCTATTCCAGCCTCAGGTGTACCGCAAACCAGACACCTGTTGGTGGTCATCTTTTCCTACTTTGGGAAAGAGAGTACTTCACAATTCACTTTCTTCCTGTAAACCGCCGACTCACCTTTGGAAAACTCAATGAAATTATTTTACCCAGACTACCCAGAGGAAATTAAATTGTGGTTAGTTATCTACTTTAACACCAACTTCTTGATAGGTGACTAAAGAGCACCTAATTATGAAATTCGTGGATGAAGAATTATTTCGTTGGACATCAAGAGAACATCTCATGACGCAGATGTTTTCTTAAGTGGATCCGAATTATTAGCAAGTTTTCTTATTTATTCATTATTAAGTCCATTAAGTATTCGAGCTTCTTGAATTTGAAAATTTTAACTGTGCTAGCTAATTGGGGGAATGGGGGTGTGAATTTTATTTGGTTTTATTTTGTAAAGTACAAGCTAAAAAAACACGTAGACTACACTAAAATGAGAATGATTAATGAGCACTCGTGATTGGATCTGACCCGAAATATCCATTTATTTACATTAAAATATGTTAATAAATCCAAGTTTCGAAATATATTTTTCTTGCGATCTTAGTTTTCGTTTGACCGTTATCAAATTTGTTTAACTAAAGATCCAGTTCTTTAATGAACAAATCTGACCAGGGGACGAGAGAGGAAGAATTCAAAATTCGAAATATCTCTTTAATTAGGAATCTGATGAAAATTTTTGTAGGCACAATCTTATAAAAAGCTTCTAAGGTTCTACGATTGATGTCATATACAATTTTTTTGGTACCACTAAGATTAACAGAGTTTTGTGTTTTATTTTCAGCCTTCAGTGAACCCTTACTTCTAAAGTGACTTCCTTAGACACTAAGTATCTCAATCCAAACTTAAATTTGAATCCTATATGGTAAAATGAGTTTGGATACGTGAGGAAATTCGCTCAGTTTTCGCAGTTCCTGCGTGACTTACTTTCTATATCGAGATCGTTCAGTGGGGCCGGCCGAAAGGTGACCAATAAAGAGAAACAGAACGCGCATTCCAGAACATTTTGATCGAAATAGATTGGTTCGCGAAAGTATGACCGCTGGGCCGGGATTTATTTTGGTTTTTAATGCTCCAATTACAGTTCGCAGTAATTGATTATCGAAATTGGAGCCTATTGCGGTTATTTCTTATTGGTCAAGAACTATTAGAAAGGGTGGGGGGGGGGGGCAGACCAACTGTTTCTTAGCTGATTTTTAATTTAGACCGCCTACTTCTTACTAGCCGAATAACTGTAAGAAAGTTATTCCAGTTAATTCACAGAGTTGAATGATTCTAATTTTGGACTATTGAGAACAGAGTGTAAAAAATATGGAAGGGAGAAAGTGATTGGTGTACCAATATGGTCAAATTATTGTGAATTTCGATAATTGGAAATTTAAATTATATTCATATAAGCAATCAAATATGATTGCTACTTATTACCATATTAGTTACTTACAGATTTGTCCCTCCTTGAGGATATTGATAGCTATCTGAGACTTCATAAGGACACCATCCATGAGTGCTTAAATTTGAATTTTCTCTTTCATTGAAGAAATTTGGTCCATAAAATCCATTCTCACATTTCAGTTCATTTAAACTGTGATATTGAGAATGTATGGTAGGGGGGGGGTGCTTCTTTTAGCCGAAATTCTTTTCTAGAATTTAGTAGAACTTTTAAAAGTTATTGAAGACAGAGGAATATTTTCAGCCTGATATAAACATTCATATATGATATATGTAAAACTATTTGTGAAATTTTTCTTAATATTCATTTTACTTCATGACATCTTTGGGAGAGGCAATTTTAATTAGAATGCACTGTCAATAGTTAAATCGAAATTCTTTCCATATTCAAATAAATTAAAGACCTTGTTCATCAACAAACGTTTGGGTTAATTGGATATCAAAAATTCATGAATATTTTAGTTAATTTTTAATGTTTAAAGATAAAATAAATAGACTAGAAAATTGAGTACAATTTTCCTTTTTCAAATTGTTTGGTAAAGTAGTTGACTCATGTTTTAACAAATTTCTTTAGGACGGATTCTCATAATCAGCGATAATCAGAATTTGTACTCATGACGCGAATTTCGAAACATTTCTTGAAATGTCCAGTGGTCCTGCCTAGGAGATGTTGAAAATTCGGTTCATTAGGATTTCTTTAAATCTTCTAATATATTTGTTTTTTAACACAATTTTGTTTGATACTTACTCGATATTTAAATTTTTTATACAAAAATTATAATCAAGTTTGTTAAAGGCAGAAATCAAAAATTCGAATTATCTCCATAATCCGAAAATTGTATAGAAGGAATCTTGTTGCAAACGTAATGGTCTATAGATGAGATAATTCTATTTTTTTCGTTTTCAACCCATCATGAAAAGTTTTATTTCAAGCTTATATACCAAATATTGCTTATATTGTTTTTGTTTTTTTAAGTTATCATTTCAGATTTTAAGTTCTAGACTACATGATTTTTATTTGAACAATACTATTTCGTAGGTTATAATTAGTAATGACTGAAATCGGCCTATGAAGAGCGTAGTTTATACGAGGAGAAGGGGGTAGGGATTACCAAAATTGAAATAACGGTGTTTCGGATCGAAAAATATATTTTGACCAACTTGGCTTTTTTTATGGAAGGCCTATATGTTTACTAAGTATAAGGAGAGTTGACACTTTCTGATTCAGCAGCAAAAGAAGCCATTTAAGAGTAACTCACTTTATCAGCAATGTAAATCAATGGAGTGCTTGGATTTGGAGTTGGCATTTGTGGGATATTTGAAATACAGAAAAATAATGACTAACGTATGATTTAATATCTCATTTGTATTGGAATGCTTGGTGCTACTCTCACTGCTACTAGTTGTATTAAAGTAGCAACTAAGTCTAAATTTAGGTGGTAACCTGTAGATTTAAAAGGTTGTTTTTTTTTTTGTTTTTTTTTTTTTAAAACAACCTGAGCTATATTTCCCAATTTGAACAACTAGTCGTCATTTCATTTTTTGAGCTTACATTTAATTTTATATTCAATTCAGATTCATCTACTGTAAAAATGTCAATGGTTTATCTCTAATAGTTCATAAAATATTTAGGACATCTTTAATCAATATCACTTGCATTTATCAATTACTAAGTACATCAAAGCACTGTTATCTGTATTCTGCCGACAACTATAGAGAAACGACCCAGGGATCGTGTAATATACATTTTCAGGTTGATGAGATTATTACTGCGACCTTACATACTGACGGAGAAGTACCTTTGGCTTACTAGAGCACGACTTGGTACCCTCGTGTGTCACTCCAGTTATTCCCTTGCAGAAGGTAAAGGAAAACCACTGCAACTCAATCCTTGTGCTTTTCCGTGAAATATCAGTGGCTGCCTGTTAATTGGCACGAATAGTAAACTCTCATCCTCAGACTCATTCATTCAAACTGATATCAGATAGAAATTGTTTTCACTTTCATTGCTGCTGCTCTGGTCTAATGAGAGTTAATTAATTACTAGCTTTCGTGTGTTAACTGGAGGATGGTTTCCATAACTAGACTAATGGCAGGTGAGAAATGCCTTCATGAGCTTTAGCGGCTGTTGATTAGAACCGCTGATCACACCTGGCTGATCCCACCTACTGCCCTCTATACTTTCGTTCCTTTCCCACACCTTTTAGCGCATTTCTTCTACGAAAGGTAGTAACTCAAGTCAGCCAAATGTCTAAATGAGCCAGAAATTCCTTCCAATTTTCGAGAATCGTAGTAAATGAATGCCAAGAACAAGGTCTGTTTGAATTTAAAAATTTTATATATATATAGCTGAATTTGAGATATTGAAACCAAACTTCATTTTTAAACTATTAACCGGAAAGGAACGGTCCAATCAACAAATCTTGATGTAAATTAATTTTAGTGTAACTTTTGTTCAATACAATTTTTTCATACTTCTAACGGGAGACTTTAATGGATTTTACGGGTTTTCATTAGCTTTTGAGGTTGGCCACATTGCATTATTATACTATGATTTCTTTGTCTTCGCGAATCAAAGTAAGTATAAGTCCGGTAGGAGTAATTATAATGTTTCATATACATCTAAACATGTTGTCCACTATAATTTCAATAGCGGGAGCTCGGGTTCATAATTTTTTCTTTTATTTCTCCTTTGTACTCCAGGACGATAAAATCAATTACTCATATTTAATCTAGAAGTAAGACACTTGTGACGTATTCGTTAATGTAAAACGAGTTGGAATGTGAGTTCACAGATATTCAGAAGGCGAGAGGTGGGAATCAGCCAGGCGTAATCACCTTTTCTAATCAACACCCACTAATGGATGGTAATTATTACATTATCAGCTGATGTATAATTAGTTTATCTTCAGCTCAGGTTATGTATCTTATCAGTTTAGGGACGGTAGTGAGAAGGGAAGTCATTAAATTGATTTTTTAGTGCCACCGACTCTAGAGATAAACCGTCCTAACCTTCAGATGCATAAAATGCACGTTAGTTCCAAAATGTGAATATTTATATATATATATATATATATATATATATATATATATATATATATAGGCACACACAAACACAAACATGAATACACGTATATTTTCATGCATCTTATTTGTACCAAGAGGAATGGGGAAAGCAGCAAAATCAAAATTTCCGTTATTAGTCAGATCGAAACATTTACAGATTTTATTTAACATGTTATATGTAATTTTGTACAATTGTTGTAATGTCTGCACTTGTTTGCTAACCGTTATATTCACACATATATATACATTGAGCAGCTATTGAGGCCGTACTCATTACGTGATATTTGAAACAATTTCTTAAATGTCCATCGCTCCTATCTAGTAGATGCTGAAAATGATGTCTGGTCAAAATTTATATATATACTTGTTTGTCACCTCCCACCTGCGGCCGCAATTTGTGTCTTATTGTTACCATACTTGATATTTAGGCGTTTTATACAAAACTAAAGGTCAAGTTCGTCAAC
This sequence comes from Riptortus pedestris, assembly GCA_019009955.1. Classification (NCBI taxonomy): domain Eukaryota; kingdom Metazoa; phylum Arthropoda; class Insecta; order Hemiptera; family Alydidae; genus Riptortus; species Riptortus pedestris. Next base: position 101,805,460 of record CM032231.1, on the reverse strand, counting down.
GGCTGAAATCGGACAAGTTGGAGGATGGTTTAGAGGGGAATTTCGAAAATTCAATATCTACATTATTATGAGCCGTAAAATGTTATAGAACCAAACTATTGGTGGTCTACAATTGCTCTAAAAATTTTTCATAACTTATGTATTAAGCGAGCTATTCGTACATTCATGTTTTCTGCCTTAAGTAACCTCGCCCTCTCCCGTTTTCATAATGGGCTTATTTATTTTTTTACATTAAAATACAGAGTATGGTGTAATATGAGATCAAAAATGTGTTACACCAGCTCATGGGTAATCTGCTTAGTTTACGCAGCCCTTGCGTGACGGACTTTTATTTTTTATTTTTCAGCCTTCTGATAACTCCCACTCTTACTAATCCGAATTTCTCTTCCAGGACTTGAACCTCTAAACAACTTATTTCCAGTTTAAAATGTCTGTTCTGTTTAAATAGGTTTCTTATTACTATTAAAACGGAACTGGCTGTGTTAGATCCGTGGGAAATATGCTTAATTTAAGAAGCTTACGTGACGGAATTTTTTTATAGGGGCTAACATTATGTTATCGTATTCATTAAAGTTGAGTGTTTTCGTGACACTCGCGTAACAACACCATTGAATATATTGCTTTTAAACTAATGAAAATTGACTAGCCTCACTGGGTAAAGTTGTAAAGGAAACCACGTTATCTAAATAGACCAGATATATATTCATTTGCATGAAAAAAAATTTTCACCATGCAGTTGAAGAGTTACATTTTTAAGTAAAGTGTGCCCGGTTTGAAAATGATTGGCATTTTTCGGCCAGACATCTTAGAGGATATTCAGTCATCCTTTTTAAGATATTTCCTTTAGTTTAGCCTTTCTTCCTATGTGGATTATGCTCATGGGATTTAGGTATTCTAAACTCTTTTAAGTAACTTAAAACAATATCATAACATCTCCTTCATGCGTTCACAGAATAATATCCTTTCTATGGAGCATTGTTTATTCTCCAACTTACAGGCCCTTCATTTATATACTGAAATTATGTCTTCGAAATATTTAAAAACAAAATTATAATGATAATGCTTGATGAAATCAATAAACAGGTGTCAGTAGGTTAGACTTGGGATGCATTAAATTTGCATACACTAATGCCTGTCATTAGTTAGTCAAATCAGACTACTGACGTCATTAATGTTGACCTCGGGTGAATTACTCATTTCCATGTTGAGAACTCTTTTTCTGATGCCTTTACTGAAAAATGATGCAGAAGACAAGAAGAAACCTCTACATGACCATCACCCTTCATACCTTACCGTGAATCATGGCACTTCTTGCTCTGTTCTTGGTAGATAGCGGCAGGCCGTCCCTGATTTTTGAACAACAATGATTTTTGTTTTGTCATTACAAAACTCTATATATAAACGTTTCATGCCAAGCCAACGATCAAGTTTGTTAACTGTTGGAATCGGACCTAAGGGAGGGGGGGGGTTAGAGGAGGGTAATTTCGAAAATTTGAAATATCTACGTTATTATAAGTTGGTTTGAAAATCTGTATAGGGTCAATCTTATTAAAAATTTAAGCACCTATAACTATTTTTATATACATATTTTCTCTATCTTGAATATTAACATAGATATTCGGTAAACGGTCCTTGTATCTTTGACATCGCACTTTAAAAAAATCAATATATCATGAACCGTCTTATTTCAAGCCGAAATACTTAATATTGTGCTCAACAAATCTTTTCTTGATGAGATACATGGAAATATGTTCTGATGACACCCCTCCCCCCCCTCTTTTGTCCTTGGATTACTAAAATTAGAGTGATTGAGATAAAAATTGTTCTAGTTCATTATAAATTACAGTACTAAATATAGTAAATAGTTTCAATAGAATTAATATATTATATTCAGACATATTTCAGTAATTGTCTTTATTTCCAATCAAGAATATTTCTATCTATTTATTCAGCTCTGAGAGGTTGTCTGACCGGTTTATTTACAAGTCAGACGTTTCCTGTTGTAAATTGATTGAAACATTTCTCGTTAATATTGTTATTGTGCACTTAATATTCGAGGTTGTCTTAATTGTTAAAATTATGTAGTCTTATCAAGTGTAAAACCTCACGTGGGAAATCTGCTTAGTTTACGCAGCTCCTGGAGGACGGTCGTTTGTTCGTAACTCAAGTATTAAGGAAGTTATTCGTTCTTTCTCGTTTTCTGCCTTCGGTAACCCCCGCCCCCCCCCCCTCTTCTGCTCATCGGTTTCTTACAATATGAATAGAGAATATATTGGGAGATACGATTGCAAACGTATATCAGAATCTGCTTAGTTTACTCAGCCCCTGCGTGACGGACTTTTGATGGGTGCATGTCCTTCATGTGTAGTACATCAATGACTATGTAAAGCAAATCTTACCACTGAGATTATTTACAAAATTAACTCGATTTGTTTATAAAGTAAAACAAATTGAAATACCAGGACTCTGAATGGTAATGATTTAATTTACATTTCTGCACGCTGGCCAGTATAATTATATGGGTATTACATCTACGTCCATTGCACGTCGGAGAGGTTTTGTACATTTAAACGCAAATGATATGCAATTAAGAAAGATAAATTGGACCAAGTGAGCAGTTGTACTAATGATTGTGTACTACTGGCTTGCAAAATTCGTTTAACTCATTAAATTCGTTAGTGCTCATTGTCGGCCACGTCATTAATGGTTCTCTGGGGAATAACATTTGATGACTATCTGTTCAAGTTAACGCAACTCCGGGCTGGTCATGTACACACACACACAACTATATATTTGTGCACCGTTTCTTGATCTCTATCTTATCTTAATCAAAGGAACTTTTGTACAATAGGCTACATTCAAGAACTTAGAAAGCTGTGTATATATGAAATATAAGTACTTCGCCTAAAAATTATTTACCCTCGGAAAATGGTATAGTATATAAAAAATTGTTAACGTTATTATAAGTATTAATATACCTATGTATTCCATTAGTATTAATGCATTTCTTGTATAATATTAAATATATATATATTAAAAGAAGACGCTACTCACTGATCCACCGATTCCCTTTGAAATAGGCACCTTAGCAACACCTCAATACTTTCAGGCAATCTTTAACATTTTAATTTAGACGATCCCGTGAGAAGTGCATTCTTTTGCTTTAACAGAATGGGGTTTTCAATAGGTACTGCATACGGTAAGATTTTCGTTCAAATCGCTGGGGGAAAGCCGAGCACTCCCCTTGGTAGTAGTACACCGAAGACCATAAAGTGCCAGTTTTTCTTTTAGTTGTGAATTATGAGATCTGTTTATCACTTTCTCAGCCTCTTGGCTTAAGCATATTTCCAAACTTTTATTTAATCTAAAATATCCTAGGTTTTGCAGTAATAAACTCATTTTAATTATTAAATTATTATTGTTTAAAATATTTTTCATTATACTGCGTCAAAAAACATGTGTTTTCAATACTAGGTTTGAGTCCGTAAAATAGCTCTTTTCGGGACTAGTACTGAAAAATCTTTTCGGTGCGCTAACCTTACCTGTTACTAATAAACATGTGTTTGAGGATGATCCCGAACTGGAAAATAATTCCTTTAATCAGAAGTTAACTGTATTCCAAAAGGCAATGCCAAACAAAGGTTTTAACATAAATAATAATCAAAATTGTACTATAAATATTAATGTAAATCTGTAATGTTTCTTCTATTATGGGTTAATAAACACATGTTTTTTTCCAAATAAAATAATGTGTCAATTTAATTTCTTATACAAGTACTTTTCTTCTATTATAGGTTAATAAACAGATGTTTTATTTCAAATAAAATAATGTGTCACTTTAATTTCTTATATTGTATCTTTAAATTATTAATGAAATATAAAAGGGTTTTAATGCACTCAAGTATGAGCAGTATAATGAAAAGTATTGTTCATAACACGTACCAAAAGTGTCCTTTCGGTACTCGGTCCAATTTCCAAGCTCGGCTTCGCCTCGCTCGTAAAACTAGACCTCGCACTGAAAAGACCCACTTTTGGTACTAGTGATGAAAATAACTATTTCGTAACTTATTAATTTTGATTTTAATTTATGTGTCTCGGGCACTGACTCCAGCTGTTTTAAAAAGATCATTACTTATTTATCAAGAACCGAATAATGAAAATGCAAATATAATTAAGTAGTAGACAATATAGAACCCCTCTAAATTGTTCTAAATTATTTCTATTATTATCATCATCATGATCTAAAGGCTACGCCTTGTAGTTGCAACCATCGTGTTCTATCGGAGCTGCTCTTTTCATATTACTATACTCTTACCGTCAAATATATTTGTAAGAAGTCGTTGAGCCTTATGACATGCCCAAGAAGTTGCATTCTTCTTTTTTTCCATTGCCTTGATAAGACTTTTGTCCTCACTAACCTCACTTAGAACTTCAATATTCGTTTTTTTTCTTGAGTCTAACGTGTTTATTTCTATTATAAGAATATGAAATCACAAAAAAAAGAATAAAAAGAACAATAACGTATATAACAATTATCAAATACAATAAATAACAAAATGTAAAATCAATGTTAATTTATGTTAGTCATCACCACTGAGCGCTTTGAGAAAATCAGTTTCTTGGTTTTCTATGGAAATAAAGTTACAATATGTCCCAAGTTACAAAATGTGAGAGTTTTTAAGGATGAAACTTTTAACTAAGTATGATAGAGTTAAATAATGTGACAGAAACATTAATCATCTATGCATGCTTGCTTGTACTTTCACTAGTCGTCAATTTGCGCTTGTGATGAAATTGATTAAAAAAAACAAGTTGGTGTATTTCACGTCTCTTATCTTCTCAGTGGAGGATTCAAAGTGACGTGAAATGTGAGAATCACATGAACTCCTTGACATGGGCATTTCTTCCTCAAATGAGGTTAGATAATTTGTAGCACATTTTGCCCGGCTGACTGTGTTAATTGTCCTCAAAAATGTTCCTTTATTGGAAAATGTCAAGGAGTCGTTCGGTATTAGTAGCGACATTCCAGCTGTTCCATTATGTGACAATTTGTAGCCAAGGTTTAACCTTAACTCAACCGGATACTCCCAAAGGGCATGGACAATGATCGGTTGTCATTCAAGAATTTTCTTGAATGACACCGTATCCTTACCTTATGATTTGCTGAGAAGCATGTTTGTGTAAAATAGAAATATACATATCTGCGACAGACACCGTTTTTAATCCCGAATATCTATGCTTGTTGAAGTAGAAAGGTTTTCCATTCCACGTATCTTCCTATTGGTTTGAAACTTATTTTGAAGATGAATTTGAACAGGCTTTAATTGTGTTTTTGATAGACATTAATTTTATTTAGTCATAGTAACATTTGGTATATACTTCACGGTTTCACTATCTCGAGATGTCTTAATTCGAGAACCATTTTGGTTCTTTGAGAGAGGTTGTTGATTTTAATTTGACAGCCTCTCAGTTTCTTGCCACCCTGATCTAGCCATATTTTTGAGAATTAAATGATTTCTATTGGAAGTTATCGATGAGGTCTAAGGTTTATTTATTTGCCTGAATAATATGTGCTGTATTTACAAGGCTGATTGACATTTATTGGTGTTACTCTTCTATTGTCAATAAAATAGTTAGGGATTAGGTCTTAGTGAACCTAAATAGTCGTGAGTTCGACTCCCTAGTTGACAGTAAGCATATATTTCAAATTAAACTCCCTAAATAAAGCCTTTAATCCTACCCCTGTTAGGATAGGGCGGTAATTCTTGAAAAAATAAAATATTGAAAATTAAAATTGCTAATTTATTTCCTGGGAATAATTTCATTCTGTTGTCTATAAATATAACGATGCTCCAGATGAAAAGTGAACTATACCGGTATTTGAGTTCTTCAGAAACCTGTTCTCTGCTGTACTAGCAGAACTCGATCACTTGAACTGTCATGAACGGATTTTTTCTCACCTCTTTAAACAATGTTTTTCGTTGCTCAAATAAACAAATTAATATTTTGAAAAAGTTTATTTTTATTTTTTGTATCCTCCCCCCCCCCATCTATTAATACAAATAGAAAGTTCGTTTTTTAAATATCTCCTCTTCACTTTTGTTGAATTCTATAAGAACAGTTTCATTATGGTTATTTTATTTACGTGTTCTTATATCAAAACTTTTCATTTCAATCATTAATAATTTTGTTTTTTTCATTTTGTTACTTTTATTTATGATCAAATTCATGTGTGTGGTTTTCATGTTAATATACCTTCAGATCTGTTTCACAGCAGTGTTTTTGGAAGTGAAGAGTATCGTTTACTTGTTGTCTTTCTCTATGAGCGCATGCAACTAGCTCTGAAGATGGAGACAATAGTCTACGAAAGCGCTTAGAGCTGAAATAAAAAATCTTGTGAAGAATTGGACGACTTTTTTTCTCTCAAAGTACCTCCAGATCTCTTCAAATTGAGAGCATTGAAGAAATTAACATAGCAAATATGGCATTTTAATAAACATTATATCTTTAGAGAATATTTCACACTCATGATCAAAACGTTTTGATATCTCCCGCCCTGTATTGCTCACATTACAGAATTTCGTTTCGAGTCCTGAAGGATATCCTGCATATTGTAAAAATCACAAATTTCATTCGTTTGCTATGTCTGTAACCTTTCCTTAATTATTGCTTCATAAATTCTTACAGGATGTTCTGTCATCTTATAATCTTGAGTATTCATTGCAAAATCTTGGCTAGCCTCATAGACACCCTCATATACCCAGGATATCCTTTGATGGAGATAGTGTATGGACAACAATTTCCACAACCTGAAGTTTCACAATGGTCATGTCCTCGCCTCCTGTAATCATTGCTAGTGAGAAGCCTAATATATGTGACAACTTTCCAATGAATCATTAGACCTTGTCATGCGAAGGATTCTCAAAGTAAAACAGGTGGTCGTCGTCAGTTTCTGCAGGTTGGAAGGATATTTCAACTAAATCTTCGGTATTTCTCCCTTATGAATAAGTTTTCCATTAGCTAAATTTGTTTCGTTTCGCTATATTTATATTATGACGTGTTTAGTATATTGCTAACACCTTTGGCCTTTTGAGTGTAGTGGAGAAATCTGTCAAATATTATTTAGAAACCGCTAGATCGCCTCCACCCCACCCGTGTAACCAATGAGGAAATTTATATATGAACGGCTATAAAATAAAAATTATATTTCTCAAGCTAATACTTCATAGTTTATGGATAATATATCATCCGAAATTAGAATTAATGGAACACATACCATTCTGATTAGATAGCATTATAACTAATTAAAGACATAAAAGCTATAACTTCAAAGAAACCATACACCCTTTCATAAGTTTGACACGATTCTACAATATTAGGAGCATAAATACCATGGACATAGTTTAAAGGTTTAAATACAAAATTTTGATCATTATTTATGAATTTAGTTTCTTGAGTCAGGATATTTTTGTGGGGATCAATATTTAACTTCTGTATTACTATTTTATTTTTTTATTTTTTTTTGGTAACCGTTGAATATCAGAAATTTAGGTGGAACATGCATTTTTATCTCTTACTCCTAGATAAATCATTTTTATCTGTGTTCTACTTAAACCTGGTTACTTCAGCATATAATTGCTCCAGTTTGATTTATCTCCTGTTATACATATGTATGTATCATACTTATGTAAATATCATTGTATAAGTTGTTATCTACTTATTATTTGATTATAATAATAAATATTAACGATAACGACTTGGTTATCTACAGGTGACCACCCTTTTTTTAAGGTACTAAGGATTGTACTTAATGAGTTATTTTCGAAATGAATTCCTATTGTTGTCCTTGTGAGATTCGATCTCAAGATTCTAGGTTTACCTAGTGAGATTAAGACAGTCAAGTATTAATTAAATATGCATGTTATATCCTTTTGAAACCCTAAATCTTTGAATTACTTCTTACATCAAATACGTTTTAGTTATTTTAGTACAAATGCACTTACAGATTTATATCACACAGACTGTAGCATAGACAGATTTATATCACTTACGATTTTGTTATTCATTTAAATAATGAAACATTTAGTAAATTTACAGAACCTCTCGACAATAAAATTTTATTCTACTTTTTTTTTCTAATATCAATTGTCTTTATACCCATTTACATGAGTTTTCTGAATTATCACTAATTTTATATTTTCACACAGTAATGTATAAAAACAGGCTAATTAAAGTCTATATTGTTGGGATGGATAGGATTGTTGGAAGGACGAAATGCTATCATAGCTGCCCAAAATACTATTAAACAGCTAAATTAAAGCTTCATTTAATAGAATAATTAGTCACAGCAATATTGATATAATAAAAAAAATTAAATATACATCAACCAAGTATATCACTATATTAGCAGATTTCCCTTAAGGGAAATCAGCTATTGAGGTTGTACTCATGACGGAATTTTCGAAATTTTTTTTTCAAATGTCCATCGATACTACCTAGTAGATGACGAAAACGAGGTCCGTTCAAAACTGTATATATATATATATATATATATATATATATATATATATATATATATATATATATATATTTGTCTGTTACCGCTCTAGCGGTCGCAATTTTTGTTTGATCGTTACCAAACTCGATATTTAGTGGTTTTTTGTAAAAAGAAAGATTAAGTTCGTTAATGGCTGAAATCGGACCAGTGGGAGGGGGGGGGTTTAGAGGGAGAATTTTCGAAAATTCGAAATATCTCCGTTACTATACGTTGGATGGAAACATTTAACAGAATCAATCTTATTGCAAATTAAATTTACTATAAATATTGTTATATACGTTTATTCTCTATCTTGAATATTAACCGAGATATTTGCATTTTTATTAAATCTGGGCGGCTAACGGACGAGTGACTTTCTCGCCAAAAGCTAGTTCGGCCGTTTCCTTAACTTCACGGCTCTCGTGAAATTTCTCTATTGTAAAACATCACGTGGGAAATCTGCTTAGTTTACGCAGCCGTTACGGACTTTTTTAAAATTAAAGCTATGAACAGGAGTAACTTAGCAGCAATAATAATTAATACATCAAATATATAACAAAGTTATACAACAGTTTCCTAAGCTATATTCAAGTAGGACGCGTGGAATTTAAATTTTAAAAGATTGAAAAATTAAACAACTAAAATAACACCATTATTTTAGCAAGGTTTTATTATTTCATCGGGTTTTATTTAGTACATTTTAAATCCCTGTTGTTATATTCTTAATATTCTAACTTAATTATTCTTAATCTCGTGTCCTTAATGGTAGCTCTGTGGATATTGTACAAAAAATAAAAGTAACGAAGAGGTGGTGAATAAAAAAATAGACATTAACAATATATTTCTTAATGTTATAAATAAAACATTCAAATTTAAATGATAGGACCTAGTTTCTAATATTTTGAAATACTTCTTGACTAAGTTTCCACTGGTATCGATTGTTCTTCATTCTCGATATGCATAATAAATAGCTGTTAATCAGCTGTTTGATATGAGGTAACAATTTCGGTGGCCATCTCTTTTAGTATGAATTGATTTGGCTTCCCCCCGAAAGGTACAATAGTAAAAATGTATAAAGATGTTTATAATATGTCGTATGTAAGTTGTGCTTCTGAAAATGAGACTTCGATAGTGTAACAAGTAGAGCAAGTAAAAATATAAAAAAAGTCCGTCACACAGGGGCTGCGTTGACTTAGCAGATTTCCCACGTCGTTACGTATTTGCATTTATCTTAAAATGTAAATGTTTAATCAGAACATTATTTGGTATTTAGGGTTCAAATGATGTGCTTCATAATATAATATCTTATTGTTAATATGGCATGAGTAAGAGGTGGGGTTTACAGAAGGCTGAAAACTAAATAATATAGGTACAAAATATCGGTTAATTATCAAGATAATGAAAATACGTACATAATAACATTTATACAACGTTACATTTGGAATAAGATTAGTTCTATACAATTTATCGATTCGACTCATAATAACTGAGATATTAAGAGTTTGCGAAATTCCCCCTTCTAAATACCTTTGTTGAACGACTCAACGAACTTGATCTTTATGTTTACATAAAACATTTAAATACCAAATTTGGTAACGATTGATCAAAAATTGCGACCGCTAGAGCGTTAACAGACAAATAGTAAATCAAAGAAAAGAATGTTTGTATTTTTTAATTTCCTCATCAGAATTTTATTTATTTATCTGTGACTAGTAGTATACTTCGAGCTGAAAACAGTTCCTACCTGTAACAAAAAATTGATTGATGAGAACACTTATACTTCCTACATTCCACTGAATATTTTGAAAAAGCCAACACGTAATCCTGTAAACTTGTTTGGTTGTAATATGAATGGAATTATACTATTCTGGTTGGAATTCGTTATGGTCGCAGGTGGCTAAACGAGCTCATTACTCTCCGCTATTTTGATGGCTAACCGTAGCAGTTAGCATAATAGTGGCTGAATCAAAAGTGGAGGAATTATAAGATGGAGATCTTTCTTTATAGGTGAGGCAGGCGTTTGGATAACCGTTCGGCCTGTTGGAACTGTAAACGGCTATCAACATGAAATAATTGATCTCTCTCACGAAACAGAAATGAATTTGAGACCCTCTCTGCTCGATAAGACAACGTCTTACACTATTTAATACTAAACAATTTAAAAATAAATTCATTAGCCCGAAATGTTACATTTTTTAGACCGAGCTTAAATGATGCTTGCTGACCTTACAGAACCATCCTAAAGGAAGAATAAGAAAAACACTTTATTAACGAATAAAGTATGGCTGCTCACCGATGGTGAGTTGCTGCCTACACAGCTAAACCATCAATCACATGCCATTAAAAAATAAAAGTGAATATTATTGAAATAAAAATTGAGTTAAAATAAAAGTAATGTTTGCGACAAAAATTAAACGAAAATAGGCATATATAAATATATATATATATATATATATATATATATATATATATATATATATATATATTACAAGGTATTGCGGAACACATTATGTGGAGAACTACAATTTAAGAAATAATAGTTCTGATGCTCCTCTGAGGTCCCTTTTATGTGGTACTTTTATGACTTTTCACTTTCACGAACTGTCTGTGTGAAATACTTACAGGCCTCCCATATTTGACCCTATGTGACGTGTGTGATTGATTAATGGCAAAAACTAAAATCAGTAGAAAAGTCCTTGAAGATTGTAAGGGCCTTGAAAAAGTGCGGTTTGTATAATGATAGATAATATTGAAATTATGGGTATAAAGATGAACAATTGTGATATTTTAGGTTTCGGTTATACTGATCAGGAAGCCCACTTTTGAGGAGTGACCAATAGTTAATGATCTCATTCAGTATGAATAACCTACCTATAAATATCCTTCCTCTAGGTACCCACAACCACGCTTTCGCTGAAATTGTATAACGATACAAATATTTCACTTTATACTCAAAAAGACTGGGAATCCAAAATGATGGAGACTAGAGGTATGGGATAACGTGATTTCTGAAAGTCTGATACCTTTATTTGTTACTTATCATGGGGTAGAGAAATTAAACACCAATTTTAGGAGTGAAAAGATAAAAAATTAACGGTTATTAATAAATCTTCTTTAGTTTTATATTTCGCATGATATTGCACGAGATCTAACTACAGCAGCCAGAGCAAGGTTACTGTGTTAAAAGCAACTACATAATCGTCACATACTAGGAAGGATGGATGGACCTTAATAGTATAATAGATGTATACATTCTAGTATTTACAGGCTACACCTGTTAATTGGTCTCGTTATTAAGTAGGTAAACCTGCTGTTCCTAAGGGAATAAGAGGGTCACAAGGACATGCAGTGGATTACCCAATTGCCTTCTGGATCAGACCTTCAAGCAATAAAGGCATCATGACGAAAATTGAATTCAAACCAGTAATGGCATGGATTGAGAAAATGCTCTCAATTTTCTGGAAACAACTCCAGAGTTGTTAGATAGCCATCCCTTGGTAGCCTACAGGTACATCCCTCAGTAGGCTACATCCTGCATAAGCTGACTAGCCTCATTAGCCAGTACGAGAACGCAGACAACAACTTTAATCTATTCTCCAGTTTTGCTCCACTGACATGTTGTAAATGAAAATTTAGACAGGGAGGGTGACAAAATTTGATTGAAATATATAAATAAATGAAAAGTCGCCAGACAACATCTCCAGTTGAATGGGCAGGTCTATTTTTAACATTAATCAACTATTTTGAAAAAGAACGTTTTCCTACAATTGATTGGCCTAGGACATGAACCAGTATGTGGTCCTTACTGGGAACCCTCGATTAGGTGGGGGGGGCTGCTTGAATAATAATTATTATATTACTAAAAATCGATCTAAATGTCCAAACACCCACTATGAATTTTAGTATTTATTATCCTATTAATATATATATATATATATATATATATATATATATATATATATATACTACTTTATTATATAATATATAACACACGGTACTCTTGATTTTAATAATCGATTTATTCAGATTAGATTTTTTTTTTGTGCTATTCATTGGCGAAGGCCTTCCGTTATCATTGGAGTGGAGCGACAAAAAAAAAGTGACTGTAATTCATATTATGTATAAAAATTATAAAAAAGTCTCTTTTCAAACAATGACATTTATTTTGTCTAAGGCATAGCTATCTTTATAATTTTGAACTTATCAACATAAGTATCATGTAGATTTCGTCGTTAATTTCCCTTTTACTATTTTCTTATTTTTATAATTCGAATTTTGTGGTCAGCGAAAGCCCATCCTCCTCATCTCAGTCTACGCTTACGGTGACACTTTTATAGTACAAACATTTATTCAGTAACAATATTTTGCTGTAAATAGATTGATTTAGAGTCTAATCATTGTGTAAAGGTTATGCATGGATGGCGTGGCCTTATCACTTAAACTTATCGAATTCACTTTCGCCCCCTTTGTTCTAACGAAGGTTGCTTTACTTGCTTGTACCCTGTACCCGGGCTCACTTCGAGGCCACAGTCGAGGCAGTTCTCTTGCTGGATTACACCCCGTTTTTACATATCTCTCTCTCTGCATGAAACTTAAATGGAACACGTCAAACTTCAAGGGACATAAATAATTTATTAGTTTTAAAACTACGTTTTCCATTTCATTCTGGCTCTCGCACGCTGAATACTTCATCTTTTATATTTATAGTTGGAAGGAAGTTCAAGAATGTATTTTTCCTTTATTCAAAACCAGACATTAGAGTTCTGAAAAGAGGATCGGTCCGAGGGATGTATTCCCTTGAAGCCGTACTTTATGTGATGTAAAATTTTATAATTTACGTGAAATTGTGGCTGTAAATTTAGATTTTCCTATGAGGTTCGCCTTAAGGACTCCCACCGATTGGTTACTACTCTCCCCTTCCCTCCATCAATGCAAAGTATCTATGCTACAGCATCTACTATTTTATTTATTTATCATGAAGGTAAGTTTATATTCTTTTATGAATAGGTTCTGTTGAATACCCATATACGCCTGGAACTCCATATCTCCCACAATTCCTCCTTCAAGCGGCAAAGCCCCGGGGTCTTCTATGCTAGTGGCTAGAGATTCCAAGATCAAACCCTGAGACCGCACTCCATTTTAGGAGATTTCCCTTAATGGAAATCAGCTATTGAAGTTGTACTCATGACGCGATTTTCGAAAAATTTCTTCAAAATTTATATATAATCCTTTTATATAAAAAGATAGATCTAGTTCGTTAATGGTTGAAATTGGACCAGTTGGAGGAGGGGTTTCGAGGGGATGTATTTTGAAAATTCAAAATATATCCGTTTTTATGAGTTGGATTGAATAATTGTATAGAATATATCATATTACAGATGTAATGTTTTATAAATATTGTTATAAACATTTGTTTTCTAACTTCAATAGTAACTGAGATATTTGAAATTTTTAGTATTCTGCCTTCAGTAAACCCCCCCCCCCATTTCTACTCATGTCACACAAACAATACTCTGTTACATATTTGAAACTTAAAAACCAAATATCGTTCTCATTGAACTTTTACTTTTTACAATAAATGCAAATTCGTAGGTGGAAAATCTGCTTAGTTAAGGCAACACCTGCGTGACTTTTTTTTATTTATTGAGTTAGGAATTTGTTAACGAAAGACGATAGGAGATATTTCTTCAATAAGAAAATAGAGATATTTTCTCTTTAGTAGTACTTGACCTCCTACCAAAGCTGTGTAATCGGGGCCTTGGATCGCCATGTGCTATTGGGCAAATACTTTTTTTTCTTTCGAAATAAGATCAATATAACACCTGAAATCCTTAGTCAAATTTTTGAATAAGTATAGTCATCAGATGTCATCACATCACAATCATTTTTTTAGGGTTTTACAAACTTTTATAGGCGGCTCTGTCCATATCAATGCCTGTAATGTATTTTAAAATAAAGAATAACATTACTATTGGAAACCTCTTGCGTTTTGATTCTGCGATCTCTGCCCTGGCGGATCGCCCTCTTTATCTTGGAATTTTCGGTTTTTAACCCCCCCCCCACCTCTCTCCAATAAAGATTATGTGTTTACTTTGTATCTTACTTTGGTCCTTGATTGGTTTCTTCCTAGTTCCAAACATTGTGACTGTTAATACAAGGAAAAAAGCGCTTCCTTGATTATGTGATTATCCAACTGGGATCAGTCCTTTACAAAATCATGAATGGTGCTAATAGGTAGCAAAACGTTAATAATTAAAAGTCTGGGGTAGTTATCTTGGAGAGGTATATGAGCCTTCCTAGTAGCAACGAACAGCCGACCCCGCGTGTAGCCCTGACCCCAAGGACGACTTGTATTCAATCAGCTGGGCTGACAAAGCTGAAAAATGTAGTTGTAGTGAGTTAGTAGGATGAGCGATGTTAATTACAGAGTGCGCTGCCTTACGCAAGCCTGGGCACTTTGTTCTAGAAGCCGCCTTCTAATAATCCGTCTTAGAGCCACTTTCGTAAGCAGGACGTGGCTACCCGCCATCCACTATATTCATATCGAATAAGTCCATGAATTTCTATTGGTATACGCCGCTGAAGGTTATCTTTCATTTATTACTTCCCCGAAGGGCCTGGCGTGATGCGCCTTACCAAGTTTCATTAAATACAAAGTTTTATTTGTTTCTTATTCTCCCTTCAAGTTGTCACATATTTTGTTTTCGTAATAGACAGCGAGCGTGTGAGAGAACTATTTTCTATGTTAATCGCCATTTACTTCATCCTTTTTTTTCTTTCTAGTTACATGTACGCTTTACTATTCTTTTTTAACCATTAAATTTATATTCTTAGTAAGTGTAAATCAGAAAATATTTTAATATTATCTAATAACCTTTAGCAATAAAATAAATAAATACTTTGTAATATTTTTTTAGCCTCGGGTTTGCCATGTGTTTTAATGCACTGAGGGGATGTAGAGTAAACGTAATTCATTATTTTCCTTTTACATAGTTTGATAAAAATAAAAAATAAACAGCTTCATTTATTCTTTATTGTAGCCTGTGCTTCTGGAAGTGTTAAATATGGCGGCACCGGATCAGCTGATTGAGTTAAAATCGATAGAATAGCTACATTTATTAATCGAATAATAGATGGGACAATTATTCAAATTTGATGTTTTATGTTTTAAAAATAATGTTTATTGATATTGTTAAATTTAAATATGTTAGCCACTGAAGCGATGCCCAAGTTGGGATGGAAAATTTAATAATAATAAAGACATTCAAAGGTAGAAATTTATTTTTATTTTACTAGACCCATGCCAAAACTTGCTTAACTTATCATTAGCTTAATCGCACACTCAGAAAAGGGTGTAACCTGTAGACAACCCTTCCAAAAAGTGTACGTTATTAAATGACAATAACAATTATCACATCCTAATGTATTTAGTCAATAAAATTCCTGAATTGAATAGCCGTAGATAACTCTTACCAATTACCAATCGCAGCAAAATAAGCATCACATTTTAGCAGATTTCCCTTAAGGAAAATAAAATAAATAAGGTTGTACTCATGACGGAATTTTCGAACATTTTCTCCAAATCTCCATCGATCCTACCTAGTAGATGACGAAAATGAGATCCGTTCAAAACTATATATATATATATATATATATATATATATTTGTCTGTTACCGCTCTAGCGGTCGCAATTTTTGTTTGATCGTTACCAAACTCGATATTTAGTCGTTTTATGTAAAAAGAAAGATCAAGTTCGTTAACGGCTGAAATCGAAACAGTGGGAGGGGGGGGGTTTAGAGGGGAGGATTTTCGAAAATTCGTAATATTTCCGTTACTGTACTTCGGATCGAAAAATTGTATAGAATCAATCTTATTGCAAATTAAATTTACTATAAATATTGTTATATACATTTATTCTTATCATATCTTCAATCGAGATATTTGCATTTTTATTATTTATTATTATTTTTTTTTTTATTATTATCTGGGTGGATAACGGATGAGAGTGAGTTTCCCGTCAAAAGCTAGGTCGGCCGCTTCCTTAGCTGTTCGGCTCTAATGAAATTTCTCTATTGTACAACTTCACTTGGGAAATCTGCTTAATTTAAGCAGCCCCTGCGTGACGGACTTTTGTGTTTATGGTGTAATATTATTAAAATTACTGCTTATAAATTTTTGTGTAGTTTCATTTAATTTATATTTAGTTATTTTGAAAAAAAAATTATTTTTTCCATTTGTGCCACAATCTGCGATTCTTACGACTTTGTTATAAGTGTTAGTAAATGGTCACACGAATGTTTAAATACTTTGACAATTACTCAATAATAAAGGTTAAAGTCTACTTGCACTATCAAGAAGTGCAAGCTGCGGTAGTTGGTCCAAATGAAGAGAGGGGGCTTCCCTGAGTTTTGTAGAAATATTGCAAGAGTTGTTGACAGAGGCTTTGGCCTTTCCAGGACTCTGTTAATTGTAAGAATTTCTAAGAATAGAGTAATTAATCTGGAGTAGATGAGAAGCTTAATGTCAAGGTGTAAGGGGGGCAGACGGGGGTAGAAAGTCTGTCGACCTACCTTCCCTCTGACGTGCCGCTTCTTACACACACCCTCCACGGCTTGAAATGTTTTTGTCTACTTCTTCGTGGATATGCAGCCCCTACCCCGGGAAAATAAACGTTTAGGTCCTCCATCTTCCCCGTGGGTTTTCTCTCTCTCTCTTTTTTTTTTTTCTTGTACGCTTTATAAAAACATAATAGGATTTGGACGTCATGGTGTAATTTATCCGGAAAGACTAAAATAACTTCCGTGACAGTACATATTCATTAATTGCAAATATTATAATACGTTAGTACATCACTTGCTTTAGTATTCATTCTCCGCTCCCGTTGTCTTCAGGAGGGAGTAGTTCTTGATCTATAACGTCATTCACATCAAAATATTATCCATTAGTCTTTTTCACTTAATTTGAACTTGTTCGCAACGTCCCAAAAGGAATTGACGTTTCGGTAAGGGAAAGGATCTTAACAAAAGCTAATAAATCAACTCAGTTGAACGTGTATTGAATCCTGTTATTCTTCGGCTAGGTTCGTATGAGATATAAATAAATCCCTTTACATTTTTTATTCCATATTATATTTATTATTTATTGCGACACACCTAAATAAATATTCTAAACTCATATACTCCTAATATTTCGTGCCTTTGTAAGTACTATTTGATTACGTGTTTTCCTCGAAAATTGATTGACAACTTATGCAAATTGTTGTGCATTTTTCACTAAATCAATTGTGATAGATTCAAAAGGCCCATTTAATCCCATGCTTGGATGCACTCCCTCGACCTATCTCTGCTACCATTGTCATACTTGCTGGCATACAGTCTCTCCACCTATCTCTGCATCCTCTCTCCACCTATCCTTGCATCCAATGCCATGCTTGCATACACTCTCTCCACCTATCCCTTCATCCAATGCCATGCTTGCATACACTCTCTCCACCTATCCCTGCATCCAATGCCATGCTTGCATACACTCTCTCCACCTATCCCTGCATCCAATGCCATGCTTGCATACACTCTCTCCACCTATCCCTGCATCCAATGCCATGCTTGCATACACTCTCTCCACCTATCCCTGCATCCAATGCCATGCTTGCATACACTCTCTCCACCTATCGCTACATCCATTGCCATGCTTGCACACGCTCTCTCAATGCACCCGTCCATCCAGTGATATGTTTGCATACACTCTCTCCACCTATCCCTGCATCCAATGCCATGCTTGCATACACTCTCTCCACCTATCCCTTCATCCATTGCCATGCTTGCACACGCTCTCTCAATGCACCCGTGCATCCAGTGATATGTTTGCATACACTCTCTCCACCTATCCCTTCATCCAATGCCATGCTTGCACACGCTCTCTCAATGCACCCGTGCATCCAGTGATATGTTTGCATACACTCTCTCCACCTATCCCTGCATCCAATGCCATGCTTGCATACACTCTCTCCACCTATCCCTTCATCCAATGCCATGCTTGCATACACTCTCTCCACCTATCCCTGCATCCCATGCCATGCTTGCATACACTCTCTCCACCTATCCCTGCATCCAATGCCATGTTTGCATACACTCTCTCCACCTATCCCTGCATCCAATGCCATGCTTGCATACACTCTCTCCACCTATCCCTGCATCCAATGCCATGCTTGCATACACTCTCTCCACCTATCCCTGCATCCAATGCCATGTTTGCATACACTCTCTCCACCTATCCCTGCATCCAATGCCATGCTTGCATACACTCTCTCCACCTATCCCTGCATCCAATGCCATGCTTGCATACACTCTCTCCACCTATCCCTGCATCCAATGCCATGCTTGCATACACTCTCTCCACCTATCCCTGCATCCAATGCCATGTTTGCATACACTCTCTCCACCTATCCCTGCATCCAATGCCATGCTTGCATACACTCTCTCCACCTACTATTACTACCTGCTATTCATTTATGTGTAAACTCATAAACTAAGAGACCTTTCCTTATCTTCTTCACTACTCTTATAGTGACGTTCATGCTCGTGCGAATGTGCTCCAATAGAAATGTGTAAATACTTCCTACCATTATTTAGGAACTAACAATACATACAAAGGCTTGTGGGGTGGCAAAGGCAATCTTTGTTCCTTCGCTCCATAAAATACATTTTTGATTCCAATAATAGCTAAGAATGCATACTTGAAACATATTCATTGAACTCATGATCTATACAATTGCTTCATATATTATCTTGCAGCGAATTTCACTTTTACTGGACCGTATAGTAAATAGAGAACAATCGAGTTCTAAATGTCCTCGGAAATATTGTTTCAGGTGGAAAATCGTTGTTTCGTGTTCTCTTCATATTTTTACGTTAGAGGAAAAAACATGTCCTACCTTCTCTTTGCCGTTCTTTCCTACTCTCTAGTTGGACCAGAATTAGTTTCGGGCCAGCTGTCGTCTTCTCTGCCTCTGAACTCTTGTTATACGCCTTCTTGAGGGATTAACAAAAAGAAAGCTTAGGAACTAGATCTGTTACTGGAGTCTTTATGGTAACTGACATAAATCAAATGACTTCGTTGTGAATCCCCACAACTATTTCAGTATAAGTGTAGCCTATGAGTTCCCCGTTGATAATTTGATAATAATTTTAATCACACGCGGGAATAGATAAAAAAACAGAATACTCCAAGTTCTAAATCAGTAATTCCACGTGACTTTATTGTTTTGAGCGTGAAGGGCAGTATACAACAGCTGTTGATAATTAAAACGTCTGTCGCCTTGTGTGAAGGAGACAGACTTTTTAATTATCACCATCTGTTGTCAGGGAACCTGCTTTGAGCATTCCTGCGATTCTACAACTCGGAAAGAAAATATTTGATTTTTTTCAAAGGTCTTTGAAAACGGATTCTGGGAAGGATCAGGTAACCCCTCCGCGTTTTAGCAGATTTCCCTTAAGGGAAATCAGCTATTGAGGTTGTACTCATGACACGACTTTCGAAATGTTTCTTCAAATGTCCATCGATCCTACCCAGGAGATGACGAAAATGAGGTCCGTTCAAAACTGTATGTATATACATACATACATATATATATAAATATATATATATATATATATATATATATATATATATATATATTTGTCTGTTACCGCTCTAGCGGTCGCAATTATTGTTTAATCGTTACCAAACTCGATATTTAGTCGTTTTATGTAAAAAGAAAGATCAAGTTCGTTAACGGCTGAAATCGGGCAAGGGGGAGGGGGGTTTAGAGGGGAGGATTTTCGAAAATTCGAAATATCTCCGTTACCATAGGTCGGATCGAAAAACTGTATAGAACCAATCTTATTAAAAATTAAATTTACTATAAATATTGTTATATAAGTTTATTCAATATCTTAAATATTAACCGATATATTTGCATTTATCAGTTGTTAGCCATCAGCAAACCGGCATTTCTACTCATGTTACATAAACAATACTCTGCTGTATAATAAATCACATTATTCGAAGTTAAAATACCAAAAATTGTATTGAAGAGACCTTAATTATACGAGATACATGCAAATATGTTCTGGTGCCTCCCCCCCCTCCCGTTTTAAGGTTTTGGACTACTAAAATTTGATTGATTGAGATAACAATTGTTCTGACTCATTATTAATTACAGTACTAGATATAGTAAATTGTTCTCAATAAAATTAATATGTTATATTCTGATATATTTCAGTAATTGTTTTTCTTTCCGGTGTGAGGCGGGCAGGCCCGTTTGTTTAAATTTTCTAACCCAACGCTTCCTGTCGGGAGGTTATTGAAATTGGATGAAACATTTCTTATTTCCGTTTGTATTTATTCACGGTGGTGTTGTGTTAGCAGTCTGTATATTTATCTATTACTAAACTTCACGAGGGAAATCTGCTTAGTTTACGCAGCCCCTGCGTGACGGACTTTTATTCCTGTTATATCAGTGGTTACCAACCTTTACGCTACTACGCCTCCCCGAAAGAAAACATTTTTTTGTACGCTTCCCCATTTTATTATTATTTTAATATACATATACATTATATATGTACATAATAAATATATAAATAATATAAAATAAATTTTATGTTATGATATTACATTTAGTTACATTTATTTGTATATAATATGGTATATGTTTTTATTTAAAATTTTTGGCGCCTCCCCTGGCAATTGTTGCCGGTTCCCCAGGTTGCAGGTGCCTCCCAGGTTGGAAACCGCTGTGTTATATCCATGAGAATACTTCAAGAAGTGGTTTTAATATTCCCATGGATATAGTTTTATTGAATTCTGAGGGGACAATTTTATTTAATCTCATCTGGAGTCCTTGGATATACCTAATGTATTTGTTAATACCTGGAGAAGGGAAGTTATTTTATAAAAGACCAACCCTCCTTTCCCTTTAATCTAAAATAAGGAATAGTCTTACATGTCTCCTTAAAACATACCTCTGTAAAATACAAACAACAAAACAAACAATCTTGTGTTTAAAAAATGTTACAAAAATCAAACAAACTGCCACTAAATTCGATGGAGGTCAGAATCGGGGTAGGATAAGGGGGGGGGGGATGTAGAAAAATCGTTTTCAAAAATCACTTCCTACTCATGAGTGCTGCTAATAATTCACGAAATGTTTTTTCCCCTGCTTTAATACTTTATGTACCATTGTTTATATCTGGTATTTGATAAGAGAGGTACAAGTATTGAATATTGGAAATATCTATCTCATCTTTGATTATGTCCAATTACATTTTACCTGCTGTAACCTGTGTAATTGAATCAGGAGTGTCTATTTGGTCTACTTAGTCCCAGCACCTGAATGATGACCGCCGAATTATTTACACCAAAAGAATGTTTATTTTTCGTAGTATCTGAGTGACGGCCTTCTTGAAATTAAGTACATGCAAAGAATAATGTTTATTGTTCGCAGTCTCTGGACGAGATCCTTCTAGAAATTAAGTTCGCCTAAAGAATGTTATGTTCGCAGTATCTGCTTCTTGAAATTACGTACACCCCATGAACCTTATGGTTAAAGCGCTCCTGCTCCAAGCCAGACGTCGCCCGGTTACAGAGAGGTTTGTTGTGCTGCTTGGGTAATGTCAACAAAAAGTCAGAAAGAGCGAGAGCTGTCCTGACTGACAGTCGGGAGTTTCACCCTAAACGATGTGATTACAGCGCCGCGTATAGCAGCCACCGTTGTCAGCCCTACTGACCTGAAACTCTTACTTGTTGCAAATCATACCTCAACCCTCTCTTATCGCTCTATATTAGAAAGTGTTCTCACCCCTTCTCAAATCGTAAAATCTTCTCCAGCTCTGCCCAATTAGAAGTAATTTTATATTTGGGTGTGCTTTTAGAGGATAATTTCCTCCCAGTTTGAAGTAATAATTTATTGAGTTAAATCTTGTCAATTTTCTTTGCCAATTTGTACAACACATTCCCAAACGAATGTGTTTTAAGGTCCCCCATAGTTTGTTGAGAGTAAGGCAGATTTTTTCGAAACTCATTTCATTGCCTAAGGTAATGACGTACTTATTCTCCACTAAAAGCCATTTTTCCGTCAGTGTGGCACTGCTGGGTTTCACCATCGAATTATGGGCACTAAACATTGTCACAGAAAACAAAACTGAACTGGACACTAAAAGACTTCCATATACTCTTAATTACAGCACTTCTTTTCATTTCAATGAGATATACGATATTTCTGTTCCCATTCCCACGATCAAAAAAAAAAAAGTAGAACATAATTTAAAGGTATTTTTATGTTATTTTATTTCTTAACGTCCACTTTGTGCCACTTCGATTAATTGGGGCAGATTTTCCACAGGTTATCACCCTGTTCTAGCCAGGGTGAAAATAATGATATTATTTAATGAGTACCTCACTAAATAAATACCTATAGCCTAGGAGGTTTAATGTACGAGATTAAGAGGAAAGCCTTAACTCATATGGCTAACCTATCGATCTATTTTTTTACAAATATAAAGGTCCTTTGCAAATCTTTGATACCTCTATTAGATACAGAGAAATTTGCAGTTTTGTTTTGTAATTAACTCCCACACCGTCAATACCGCCTTACCCCGTAATTGATTTCAATGTAGTGGCCTACACGACTAGAAAGACTTGTACTACTGTGGTAAATATGTATTTACTTTTTTTTTTTTTTATTTATTTATTTATTTTTTTTTTTTCTGACACAAACGTACTTTAAGATGTCTCTGGAAGAAGATATGGGAACCCTTTATGTTCGTTATATCCTATATTTCAACTATGTCAGGCCTTAACTGTGTTTTAAGAAGACTTAATTCTGCATTTTAGTCATTTGTCTAGTTCCAGGATGTTGAAAGCTCTGCATAATCATTGTCTTATCGATGCACGGATCGTGTTATTTTAGAAAGCAATATAAAGAGGAAAATGCTGAGCAAATTCTTGGCTAAAGTAAAATGATCACTCTACGACGATTTCTGAAATCAAAGAGTTTAGTTTTTTAAGTGACTGATACATTGCATTAATATTGGATGGAGGGGTGCTTGTGTGTTCGAAAGACTCCGTGATCCGGACGATAAAGTGCTGGCAGCCAAGAAAGCCATAATACACAAATCATTTCCTTATTTTTATTGTAATTCTGTAAAAAATAAATAAATGTGTTTCTTAACAAAATATATTTTCGTTGTAGAACCCTGTTAATATTATGATTTAAAATTATTAATGTCTCGTCTTCATACATGAATCGTCATCGTCGTATGCTTATCATAAATAGCATGACATCTTAAGCTGGTTCCAATCTCCCATTAGATTTGTCTTTTTCTGTCGGAGGTCTTTCCTGCATAGTGATTCCAAGACTTCCAAGGTACAAAGCAGACTAACACTCTACGCGGTCTCTGCCCGAGCGACAGCTGACAATTAGAAGGTTAATGACAGGTTTCGGTAAGGAGGGCACTAGGACCCAGTGCTAAGAGAGCACATACACGCGGTAAGACTGTCATCAGCTGAAGGCTCATGAGTATGCAGGTGAGGCCGGAAGCGGTACCCTCCCCCCGTACTTAGTTATGCCCTCGTCGTGTCGTCCTGGAATCCCAACAATACTCCTGGCCTGGGCGCATTTCAACACGAACCTTCGGGAGAAACTCCGCTCTCGATCAGAAGACACCCACCAAAGCTATCACTCATTCTTTTCGCCGATTCATAACCGTTAACGAGCCAAACGTTTGAATAGAAATGATTTGATCGCGGCACTATCGATTTTCTTTGACGATTCTCACATCTCAGTCCCTATGCTAAATTAGATTATTAAAAGTTTATGCAGATTTCCCACGTGCTGAAATGACACACTTGTAAAGTCAGCTCACCTTATTCTCTGTTCAAAGTCAATGAGCAGTAGTGGAGGTTTGTTGTAGGATGAAAACAAGAACACCAATAGATTGCTTAATATTTCATTTAATAGAATGTTTATCGAAGAATAATTATAGAGCATCAATAGTTTAGCAATATTGATTCTCTGACGTATTTAATCCGACTCAAAATAACAGAGATATTTCGAATTTTTGGAAGCCCCCGTCCTCGTCCGATATCAGCCGGTAATATGATTTTTGGTGTTGAATGACAAAGTTAAATATCGAATATGGCACAGGTGATATAAAAAATTTCGTGTCAAGAGCTTAAAATTATGAAGCATTTAAGCTTTAGGTATTTAAGTTTGGAATATGACGTTTCATATTTTGGATTATTGTTAACTGGTGTTGACTAAAATTTGGGGCTTATTGAAGAGTATAAATAAAAAAGTGCTAATATCTAGATAGGGAAAGAGGTATAGAAAAACATTTACAGGAAATTAGACTTGCAATCGATATATTCAATTTTTTTATTTGAAGTAAGTAGGGATATATTTTGCGTTTTCGTAGTTCCTCCTCGAAACCTCCCTCCATTTGGTCCGATTTCAACCTTTAACGACTCTTTTAGTTTCAAATTGTATGCATAAACTAGCTAAGGTACCCGGCGATGCCCGGGAAATCATTGTTGACTTACTAAAGATGGTATTTTGATAGCAAGACTTCAATGTGTACAATTACATTTCCATCCAAGACGTAATGGTTTTCCGAAATAGCCAACCCTGAAGTGTAATTTCAGAGGATTGATATAATAGAAATTTTAGTTTTGAAGAATAAATGAAAATGTGTTCCTAATCTATCCCTCTACACTTTTTGACTCACTTTTTTTTCAATAATTCAAACCATAATCATAGTAGGGTAGCATTTATTACAATTAAATATCATCTATAATGAACATATTTCCTTTCAAAAGCCAATCCGAGCGCATATAATATAAGGCAAAGTTTTTGAACGTAAGATTATATTTGTAATAGCGAATCACACTGGAAACTACTTTCAGTAATGCCAGACGGGAAATTAGTAAACTCAATTATCTAGTAAGGCTCCATTCATCTTCCGTTCCCGCATGAGACTTCTCAAAATTCTTCTACTTAAATTATTGATTCAAAACATTATTTTAATAATTTATCTACCGGATGGAACTAAATAATAGTGGTACCCTGAAAATATCATATCATATCGAGTTTAAACGCATATTGTTTTTTGTCATAATGACATTACCATTAACGTTTAATTATTATGATAGCACATATTTGTTTCAATAACATCAAGTTACATTATACAAATTAAATAATGGAAATGCTCTTATAGTTCATATTTCTATTGGAAATAAATTACAAAGTTAATTTCTAGGTAAAATAAATAAATAAGGAGGGGGCGACGAAAATTTATAACCTCACTAATCCGAATCATACTTTGAACTATCATATAAGACGAAAACATAACATCATTTGTCATAATATTCATTTATTAAAAACCATTAAATAAGTAATAATATAATTATTGACTCCCGTTTAGCGTATATCCCGTGTTTATTTCATTTTACGACAAAAGTGAATGTACACAAAAGTTACTCTAAATAACAAAATAAACAACTTTTGTTATGTGCATGTTTGCCGAAATACTAATTCACACACCGAGTTTTGCTAAGTTCGCTTCATACGTTAGTGCCCAACAAAATTGTTGGCTCTCCCTTTAGATTTTAGTGAATATTTCGTTTATACTTTTCTATACGACAAAAGTGAATATAACAAAAGTTACTTTAAATAGAAAAATAAACTACTTTTGTCATGTGCATAAAAGAAACCCCAATTGAAAACGAAATACAGCTATTTTTAAATTCAGGCCTCTCTTAAAACCCCCACTCCTGCCCGTCCCCAGAAATGTTGGTACGGCTCATTATAAGGAAGGTGTTAGTGCTAATACACATACCGAATTTCATTTAGTTCCGTTGAGTCTTTCGCGCCAAATAAATTGTTCACTTCCGCTATAGGTTTAAGCGTATATCTCGTTTATAATTTGGTATACGAAAAAAGTGTATAAAATAAAAGTTACTCTAAATAACAAAATAAACAACTTTTGTTATGTTCATATTTCCCGAAAAACGAATAGGAAAAGAAATATCGCTATTTTTACTTTCTAGCTTCCCTTATAACCCCCACTCCTGCCCGTCCCTGGAAATGTTGGTATGGCTTGTAATAATGAAAGCGTTAGTGCTAACAGACATACCGAGTTTTATTTATTTCGGTTGGGTATTTTGTCCCAAATAAAATTGTTCACTTCCGCTATAGGTTTTAGCGTATATCTCGTTTATTAAACGGTATACGAAAAAAGTGTATATGACAAAAGTAACTCTAAATAACAAAATAAACCACTTTTGTTATGTTCATATTTGCGGAAAAACCAATAGGAAACGAAATATCGCTATTTTTAATTTCAGGCTTCCCTTATAACCCCTACTCCTGCCCGTCCATAGAAATGTTGGTAGGGCTTATTATAATGAAGGCCTCACTGCTAATACACATACCGAGTTTTATTTAGTTCGGTTGAGTCTTTTTTGGCAAATAATATTGTTGACTCCCGCTATAATGTTTAGCGTATAACGCAATTTAAACTTCGGTATACGACAAAAGTGTATATAACAAAAGTTACTCTAAATAACAAAATAAACAACTTTTATTATTTACATATTTGCCGAAAAACCAATAGAAAACGAAATATCGCTATTTTTAATTTCAGGCTTCCCTTATAACCCCCACTCCTGTTTGTCTCAGAGAAAATTAATATAGCCTAAAGTCTAAGTTGGGGTAGTAGTAGTATACATACCAAATTTCATAAAATTCGGTTCAGCCGTTTATGCGTGAAAAGGTAACAAACAAACAAACAAACAAACAAACAAACATACACGAAAGAAACAAAATGCAGATATGGTGTCTATGACATGTGAAACGAAAAGTAATCGTGAAATTTCGCGAAAAAAATCAATGTACAGACAGAGGTTACAATTTTATATATATATAGATTTGAATGGACCTCATTTTCGTTATCTACTGAGAAGGGTTGGCGTTTACGACGTGTAGGATGAACATTAAAGGAAATTTTCCCTTGAGGGAAAACAGCTAAAAGTTGATTGTATGTAAACTCTTGTTTGGCTATGCATATGTCTCCGTTTATTAGTTTTTCGGATGATATAAAGCATGTTGTGTTGATAATTTCCCAGCACATGGGCTGGTGTTTCAGGCGCTCGGCTATACCTGCGGCAGAGGGCTCCAACATCTTTACACTGGGCTAACCATTCCATGGAAAGCAAGAAGTGCCCATAATTAATGTTCAATTTCAAAGCGTTTGCCCATTCCCATGAACCAAGCTTGAAATGCCCTTTCTCTTAAGCCATTATATTCAATTCATCATTATCAATATCTGTATCTGTACAAATTTGTGGCGATTAAAGAAAAAGTCCGTCACGCAGGGGCTGCGTAAACTAAGCAGATTTCCCGCGTGAAGTTTAACAATAGATAAATCTACATACCAGTAACATAACACCACCATGAATATTAAGTGAATACAAGCGATAATAAGAAACCTCCTGACGGAACGCATCTGAAACGTAAACAAACAGTTCTGAAAGAAAACCAATTATTGTAATATATCTGAATATAACGTATTAATTTGTTTGGGAAATATTTACTATAACTAGTACTGTAATTTATAATGAATCAGAATAATTTTTATCTCAATCAATCAAATTTAAGTAGTCCAAACACTTAAGAATGGGGTCACCAGAACATATTTGCGTGTATCTCGAATAATAAATGTCTCTTGATAACAATATTTGGTATTTAAGCTTCGAATGATGTGGTTTATTACATAACCGAGTATTGTTTATGTAGCATGAGTATAAGTGGGAGTTTGCTGAAGGCTGAAAACTGAAAAATGCAAATATCTTGGTTAATATTCAAGATAAAGAATAAATGTATATAACAATATTTATAGTAAATTTAATTTGCTATAAGATTGATTCTATACATTTTTTCGATCCGACGTATAGTAACGGTATATTTTTCAAAATTCTCCCCCTCTGACCCCCCCCCCCCTCTCCCACTTGTCCGATTTCATCCGTTAACGAACATGATCTTTCTTTTTATATAAAACAACTAAACATCGAGTTTGGTTACGATTAAACAATAATTGCGACCGCTACAGCGGTAATAGACCAATATATATATATACAGTTTTGAACGGACCTCATTTTCGTCATCTCGTAGGCGATGGACATTTGAAGAAAAATTTCGAAAATCACGTCATGAGTACGACCTCAATCGCTGTTTTCCCTTAAGGGAAATCTGCTAAAATGGTGGCATCTAGAATGTTAACATAAACATTTGTGTATATTCACATCGGTCGACATTTAATAACTTTCGAAACGCATGTCATCACTATAACTTCAATACTAAGAGAAATAGTTGATATTAATAAGTACCATTGATAGAATGTGCGGCAAAGGAGCAATTGATCTCTTTATAAATTGCTCTTAATTCTTGATAATTAACACCCAAACAAGTCATGACCATTCGTCTTAAAGTGCTTATTAAAGGTATAGAGAATACCTGTTAATTGTTCACAGGTTCAAAACTGTTACAGTGGCTACTTGTAATGCTGACGGCACCTCAATAATATGGGTTGAAGGCTGTCGTTATCTCGGAAATGATTATCTGTGATCCATTCTGAAGACGATCATTAGTATCTCCAGGTATCTCAGATCTCGAGTCCGTGTCTCTAGAAGATAATACTGTTTTCGTTGATGTTTCGCTAACACGATACAAAATATTTAGCGTTTTTCCCTAAACTCTATTCATTGAATAACTATCCTAATATATGCTACTGAATGGAAATAAAAATGTTCTGTATAGTCGATTTTGTAATATGAATATTGTTGACTTTATTAATTCATTTAATTAACCGAAGTATCGAGCACTTGATAATTATTATGTGTATTGATTACTCATAAGAATAAATATATTTATTTATTGATTAACCAATAAGAACACTTCTTTCTACGGAACTTTATTTCAAAATTGTCCTACTTGTTTCGTGGCCATTCTTTTTGATTGGGATATGGCCGTCTCCTTTAATCCCGTCGAAACGAACCGCTCGGATGTAAAGAGGACTAACACTTCATAACCAATGGTATGCCCCTTGAAGAGAAGACATATAGACCTCGAAACTTCTTGTGCTGTTAGAAAATAAATCTGCATAGAAAAAACGTTTTATATTGCTCATCCTGGCCATAAAAAAATTTGAATAACATTGATTTTTTTTTCTCAATAACACTCATTAGACCGGGCACAAACAGAAAACATTTATATTTTGTCTACAAACAAAAACCTATTTTTAAGTACTGATAATTATTGTGTCTTAGACTGCTAAATTTTCCTGAAACCCAAACATATATATTCCAGAAAAGAATTTGTTTTTTCTTGACAATCCACAACTCCTTAGTGTCTACTTCTTGCCCATAGATACACCGATACTTCGATGAGGCTGTTCTGAATTCTTTGCTCCATTTTACGGTTATTTTTGGTGATAACTTCTTGGTCTCTAAGGTTACTTCATTATTCTATGAAAAAGCATTCAAAGCAGGCTTAGTTATATATATTTACTTCAACATTCATAATAAACCTTTCAATTTGTCTTAACGACGGAACTTAAACTACAGGCATCTTGTGTTTAGAGGCCTTTTCTTAAAATCGTATAATCTTCAGGATACTCCAATCTTATAGATAAAGGTGACATTTAAAAAAATATACTTGGACTATTTTATTTTTAGCCAAATTAATTCTTTGTTTTCAAACCTTGTCTTTCAGTCATTCAATGATCATCACCATCGTTAAAGTAAATGATAGCCTTATGCTAATCATTATTCATATAACTACATTTCCTAGAACGACCTTGTCTTAATAAATTTGCATGTTACGCACATAGAGGTATCGAATCATTAATATTTCAAAGGTTAAAGCCATTAATATTTAAGATTTATTTATTCCTGATGTTTTTAAATAACTTGCTTATTTATCTTTATAGTACATTTGAAAATGTTTTCTTGATGTTCTTGCCAACACCAATTGCAATTACCATTACCATAATTGCGCAAGTCAAGTAAATAACATGGTATTTATCACTTTAAAGACCACTTTTATAACCCACATTTTTAGGAAATTGTTCACGGGGACTCAGTGGATATTAAAAAAAATTCAAATTCCTAGTGTCAAGATAATTTCAATTTTCAAACTGAAAAATATAAATACCTCCGACAATTTTTCTATTTTTTTAAGATAAAAAATGTTTTAGGGACTTGTTATGTCTCTACTTCTCAAAACACACACTCCTCATGGTGCAACCTTAGCTTTAGCCAACATTAGTTTATTTAGTTTTATATAAATATGAATATAAATGAATATTGAATTTGATTAAATATAAATTTATTATAATTTAATAGACCGCATTTTTTTATATCTTCATAGATTAGATTAGCAGTTCCTGAAAGTTTGAAAAAATTCATCATCCACAGTATGTTGTTATAATAATTGTAATTACTTTGTAAATTACTAAAATTGTAACTGTGATAAACAACTAAAAAAAGCCTGTTGATCCAAAATAATTCAATTGCCAAATTAAAAATTAAAATAATTGACTTGTACAATTTGAAGTAATTTGATACGATTTGACAATTACAACTACTAACACTAAAATAACACAGAAATAATTCCGCAGATACCGACTCAAAAAAACAGAAAAAGAACACAAGCATATGTCTGAAAACATTTTTACTTTTTTTTTAAGAAATAAAGGAAGTATTGTAATCGAGAAAAGTTTGGGTTTTCAGATTTGAATTTGATGGTCCATTTTGACCATCGCATTTGGACTACTTTTGACGTAACGTCTGTTCGTATGACTAAAAAACCACTTACCTTAGAATAGTTATTTATTATACAAGTGACGAAAGTAGATCATTTTACAACTCGAGTGAAACGTTTACCCACACGAGCGAAGCGAGTGTGGTAATTTCACGAGAGTTGTAAATTCTACTTTCGTCACGAGTGTAATATTAAATTTTTTCTGTAATCGTGTAATACATGATCAGATCTAACCAGAATATGAACAAAATTAGGATGTTGTGAAGATTATGGTATGTTGTTGGTAGGTTATAAGCATGGTTGTGAAAGGTTATAAGCATAGTTATAAAACAACTAGTGATGATTGTGAAGTAGTGCAGTTATAAACAAGTGCAGGTTATAAACAAGGAAGGTAATTATTATTATATTTAAATTTTAAAACATATTATTTCCACCAATAATTCATTCACATTTCAATTTATTTTGTTAAAATAAATTCTTACAATGTTAAGAAACATTTAAAAGCATTTAATTTCCAACTTCAAATTATTTATTAATTTATACTTATTACTAATTAAGAAGGCAATTCACTTTCTTCACTCTATTGCAAAATGTTTCACTTTCTTCACTCATTTCAGTTTAGTAATGTTACCATTATTCAACGATTACAGAAAATATTAAATTTTCATATTAAAGAGTGTTTTATCCTCTAGTGTGCACCTTGCTTTTTGGTTGAAATCTTTGAAGGAGGATGAGGGCGATTAGGAAAGGACAATAATAAAAAATTGAAAATGTGTCCTTACGTTTTAGAGATACAACAAATTTGTAAAGGATTTTGTTTTGTTTGTCGTGAAAATATCTACCAATTATGTTCTATGAAATTTTTCACTCCGCCGCATTTTGGATGGAGATGTGCAATAATAATTTTAAATGTAGTGCATCCAAAACGTTTTGTTTATTTTATTTAATAGAGTACAAGGGAGAGATGTGGCTCCAACATCAGACTATTTAATTATTATGCAACTCTTAAGAACACTTTTTTTTTCTTTATAAAACATTAATATACAAACATAGGTAATTATATGAGATAGTAGTGGAATTATAGGTAACTACATTTACTTACTGACGAGAAATACGTGTAATTGAGAGCAACAAATTATAATGTTGTTCATATTTTACACATCTGAAGTGCTTCGTTTTTAATGGCGTAATAAATGAAAAAAAAAATAAGAAGGAAAAATGCATCCTCCAATTCGACTAAATTTGATTGACTTGAAGGTTATTGTGGCGGATGCTCCTCTTTCCTTGTTTGGAATAAAGCCACTAGCTAGAATTGGCATGAGATGTTAGCTATTCGCAAACATTGCATCACCGGGGTCGGGCAAGGACAACATCTTCCATTCCTGAGTACTGCCACAAATCACTCAAAGAAGCACGTACCTCTATGCGGTTTGTATTTCTTTCCTAGGTGTTTTCTTGCTTTATTTCTGTAATTTTTTTTTGTTAAGAGCACCAAATGAATAAAAAAATTGTTAATTGTAATTGACACAGACAGAGTGGTGATGCATGAGTTTCTAACTTGAGGCCCAGACTCCTTCATTTTTCACCCTTAGTTGTCTTAAACTTTGCGACTAATATATAAAATCTATACAAATATGTTTTCCCGCTTCCGTTAACACAATTGTGAGAATTACTCACTTGCATCCAAGAATTAATCATTTAAATTTTATTGTGAGAGCCATCACTCTGCAGTCTGTATCCTGGCTAATGACGTACAATGCAAGTAAACGAATGCAAACTAAATCTTTAATGCACCTCCAGGCTTTCCCCACAGATATGGAGCATGTTAAAATTAAGAATAGGAGTTTGCAAAACGATTATGAACGCCTATAAGTTACGGAACACTCAGAATACTTACAGTTACGAAAACCCTGTTAAGAAAAAAATAAGTCAGGAAAAAATCATTTTTGCTTAACAAACATTCTCTAGATACATTCTTTGATAATGCCAATTATAGACAGAAAAATGAGGCTGAAATTCTAGGTTCTCGTGTAAATATTAAAATAATGCTTCTGTTTCAATATTTGGTCTGTTTTTAAGGTTTAATATAAGCATTTCATTTTTTTTTTTTGTTTTTGTCGTTTGAGTTTATCGGTTACAAAGGGGAAAATAGAGTATTGACAACTTGAAGATCATTCGATACTATTGTCAATCCTTAAAACAATAACTTTTTTTTTCTTTTCTTTTCTTTTTTTTTTAATAACTTCACCTAACATAGAATCTTTTTTTTTTTTAAATTTGTTTTTTATAAAAACTATCTCCAATTATCCATTGTTTAATTGGCAAAACCTCATATTTCCAAAATCCATATTGGTGGAGTATTTTAGGTCATATTTACGGTTAAACTGAAAACCTTTTATTCATTTCTGTCTTATTTTCTAAGCACAATTTGAAAATTTATTATAGGACAGCTTCTGTATTGAAAAATTAATAAAATTAACAAGCATAATAAATACAATTAACAAACGTAGTAACATGTTAACAAGCTTAATACCATAAAATTAAAGATAAACATAGACTAAATGACATCTAAGACGGCGTTTTCTTTAGAGTTCGTCACTAAATAAACTCCTATTGGCCAGGCGGGAATCGAACTCGCCACTCTAAGTTTACCATGTGAAATTAAAGCCAACACTTTAACTCACATGACTAACCTGAGCCCCAATTATAATTATAGTAATTATTATTATAATAATTAATACTCGTTTTATTGAATTATTTCGTTTTGTCTAAATATGGAACTGTTTTCTCATCTGAGCGTAATGAGAAAAAGTAATAATATATGTCTTTTTTCACAGCGGAGTGATTTTCACTTTTGTTATTAATTTTCTTTTGAACTGTTTACTTTGCGTCTACTAAATAAAAAGTGGCTATAAAATTAATATTCGACTATTATAAAAAGTAAACAGTAAACCATGGAATATATTAGGCTTTCACAAAATGTCAAGGAAAATTGCAAGTCTGGATGACCTTTGGCGTAAAGAAATAATAGTTTGATTACCAGTTCCTGGGTGTTAGTTTCCTTTTCTTAAAGAAAAAGTTAATCATATATGAGAATTAATTAAATACGAGAGGAAACTTTAAATTTGAAGAAAACAAATATTTCTAGAGGTTCTTTGCCATAGGTACTAAGACGTTGGTGTAAGTAAAATTGAAAAAAATTATATTGATTTAGTGATCACCAAATTAAACTCAGTATAGTCAAGACTCGCTTTGCAGAGAAAAGGTTTGAAATCTATTATGGGACTCTGTAGCTCTTAATGTTAATTATAATATATACTTGTACATACTTTCACACATATTATATATTAAAGTTAGTTTACTTTGAATATTATTTTCTGAAATAATACTCGTATTTTAACTATTGCTGTTTTTTGCAGGTTTTAACAACAAAATGGATCAGTAAAGAGAATAATCAGCCAGGTTAAAAGGCACGTATTTATTTTTAAATCTTATTAGTCTATTATTTACCAAATATTATTATAGTTGATGATGTTACAATAATTGTTTAATTGTCATCAAGGCAAGAATAAATAAAAAATTGAATCAAGAAATATTCACACTTAAAAAATTTATAAATTTTTAAACCTTTAATGTGTTGTTTTTTTAAGTTTTTTATTGCTTTCATATTCTACTTAAATCATTAGCTGTCATTTATTAATAGCCCGGGAATGTTATATGGATTCTTTGTGCAGGTGCTATTTGAATTTACTAATTGAATCGTAATGAGAGTGATCTATTTATTCATTGTTACTGGTTCTGTTGGATCTCTTTCTGAATCATAAATATAACAGCCAGAATAGTTA
Organism: Riptortus pedestris; assembly: GCA_019009955.1. NCBI lineage: Eukaryota > Metazoa > Arthropoda > Insecta > Hemiptera > Alydidae > Riptortus > Riptortus pedestris. Next base: position 101,770,226 of record CM032231.1, on the reverse strand, counting down.
CTGGGAATAGATACTTCTACACCCTGCAGCAACCCCTCCAGGAAGGTTAAGATAAAAATTTATAAAACGATCTTTGGTCCTGTTATTACTCCCCTCTATCTTGACTCGCAGAGCCATAGAAAACTTATTTGGAGCCATGAAAGAGCGGGGGATCAAATTCAATCCCAAATTAATGGCTCAAGATGATATTAAAAGTTTTACTTCTCTGTACGACGTAAAAAAAGTATTATGGAGAAACTTTTCATATTTCAACAGAATTTTGACATTCCCTGAACCAATTTTGACCAGTTTTAGCGTATCGGGTGTACGTATTCACATAACTCAGAAACGACCACTCTTAGAATGTTGAAATTTAATGTTTTGAACTTTTGTACCGTCTAGTTGTGCTCCTCCATTTTTGAACTAAAGCGACAAAGAGGGGGAGGGGGTTCTGAGGTGGCAGAAATAAACAAGTATGGCAATTTATCCGAACCTATTATAGCCATATTTATATTTGTATGGAGCAATTTTTGTTTATCATGAAGCAATCGTAACATTTTTTGATCCAAATCATTAGAACGAACATATCGTATATTACTTTCAAAGGAAGAGGCATATACAAGGAAGTAGTTCAAGGAAATGAAGAGGTGGCCACATCAGATGTGTTTTTTTGTTACTATATACCTAATACTAGGTTGCTATAAAATAATACTAAAATTCAATAATTGTCCTGATATATAGGATTTGTGACATTTCTGCTGTCCCAAATGTTGTACTAGGAGCACTCCTAGGAAGACTTTGTACAGGAATTGGACTAGATCTGGATAACTAACGATTGGTTGGGCATCGTGATTTCTTGAAGAGATTTTCGAACCTTAGTCGAGAACACTCTAACAAAGATACACATGTACATACGACTGCTGTTATGATATGAGTTTCGGACGTGTGAATCCATAACTTCCTGATAACAATGTCTAGTACAACGGTTTATTTCCCTTCGAAGTCTCTTATTTCATGGCGAAAACAAAAATTTTCGCATATTTGATGTTTTAGGTTATCGGTGAATAACATTGGAGTGTAATACAACTAGTGTGTTTATAAAATAACGTCAGATTGCATTCACAAGCGTTATTTATCGTTACCCCATTTAGGAAGTATAACCTCTGTAATAACCTTTCCGTATTGAATAACTATACTTCTGAAATAAATGGCTTAAATTAATCTAAAATCTATTTTGGTACGGATGACCCCTCTCACTGAGTGGATGTTTTATTCGGAGTAATTTAATAAAATCTATCTAAAAGGCTTCAGATTAGTGACGACAAAGGTTTAAGGAAAAATGAGTCTTATAAAACTGTTGGATTAAGACCATTATGTAAGTAAAGTGGAACTCTGCTATACGTAATTGAAAGGTTGAAATAAAAATGATTTTCCTTAGAAATAAAAAAAAAAAAGGTTAAATTAAGCACTAAATTACTTCTCTTTTTTCTACAAATAACGTCAATGCCCTTTCTGTTCAATGATCTTTTTATTCCCCTAAAGTAGGAAGCGGTAGTTGGACGAATATTTACGGTTTTTTATTTCAACTTGGATGTAAACCTCCACTCGTACCAGCTACATAATGCTAAATAGTGTGTTACACCAGGCAAATCCATATCAAAAAAAAATTCTTCTTTCTTAGTTTTTGCCATATGATTGGATGATAAGATTCTGTTTCCTTCTTAGGAATGACATACGAATTTTGATATAAGGGAGAGAGAAATCTTGTAAATGGATAATTAGGAGTTAAAATTTTAGTTGGTTATAGTTTCTTTCAGATATCCGAATTAAGAGTCGTTAATCAAAACAATTTTATTATTTACAAAGGACAATAGTCAGTGAGATATAGAAGTTCGATTTATCTTATCTGGAGGAGAAGTTATTATTATTAAGAAAATCATTGAAGACAGACCAATAAGCTAATAACGAGGATAAGCGTTTCTACAGAAGTACCGTCGGTTCGAAATATCGAATGTTTACATACTTAATATCACGAGTTATATTAAGAAAAATAGTATTCCTTCGTTGAAGCATCTGAAAATACTAGAACTTTGTAGGCAGCCCAGGGTGAGGTTATATTGACCATTGAGGGGGAAAAGAATGAATTATAGTTCTGAACAATGGGGCTTGAATTCCTGGGCACTACATATGGATGCTGGTGCATCCGGAATAGGAGGACACTTTAGGAATTCATGACATTTAACAATGAAAGGAAACATAAAATATTTTGTGACAAGCTGTTTTAATACAGTCATAAGGTGTTGGCCTGTTTATGAGAATGTTCCAATCCAGGCTGGAGTTCTCACTTCTGGCTGTACTCAGGAGGGAATCAGAAATACATTATAGGTGATTTCTCCCTTAAGGGACAAGATTTTCAAAAGAAATCCTCAAACGTCCATCGATCCTACCAGGGAGAAAACGAAAATGTGGTCCGTTCCAAATTTTATGTATGTCTGTTAATTTTCTAGCTGTCGCAATTTTGGTTGATCAATGTAAACCAAAGATCAAGTTTTGGAGAGAATTGGACGTCTTTTTCTGGTCTTGGAAAAGAAGTTAAGTTCGTTAATATCCAAAATCTGATCAGTGGGAGGGTGGAGGGCTAGAGGGGGGGGATTTCGAATATTTGAAATATCTCCGTTATTATAGTCGACTTTGAAGAATTACCATAGAACTAATCTTATGTTAAATGTAATTGCCTATAAATGTTGTTATATACATGTTTTCTCTGTCCTAAATATTAGGGGAGATATTTAGAATTTTTAGTTTTCAGCCTTCAGTAAACCCCCACTCCCACTCATGTCATATTAACAATAAGCTGTTATATCATGAACCACTTCATTCGAAGCTTAAATACCAAATATTGTTTTCAAGAGGCCTTTATTATTTGAGGTACACGCAAATTCGTTGTGTGATGACGTCATCGATCAAGATTTTACGTTCTTTCGTTTTTCGAAAATGTGTATTTGGTCTTTAGCATACTTGACATTTAACTATTTCAATCAACACTAAAGAACATATTTGTTAGTGGCTGAAATCGGACGTGGAATAGTGGAGGGAATAGAGAGTGGGGAATTCGAAAATTCAAAATATTTCCGTTATTATGAATGGTATCGTAAAATGTTATAGAACCAATCTTGTTAAACTTTTGATGATCTACAATTTCTGTTCTATGCATTCTTTTCGTAACTGAAGTATTATTCATATTCTACTTTTCAGCTTTTAGTAACCCCCTCTCGGTCTTCTACTCATCGGTTTTTTCCTTAAAAGTAGGGAATATGTGGTGAGATAAGATCACAAGCGTGTTATAACACGTGGGAAATCTGCTTAGTTTTTCAAGCCCCTGCTTAAAGGACATTTCCTTAGTGAAGAAGTGTAGGGACAAACTCCTGATCTGTATTTTTGTTTCTGTCTTGCGATTGCAATCCTCTTCTACTTAGAATATGATGATCTAAAAAGTTGGCAGGATCTGCAGAAAGCTGCACGTGTTTAACCGTTCACTATAACAACTCGGCACTCCTTGTAAGTACAATTGTCTTGGTGGGCGGTTTATGTTGCCCACTATCTTCCCACATTGCCCTACCCACTGCCCTCTATATCAGGTCGACCTCTCGCTTCCTTGGCTCAAGTCTGTCTGGCAGTTTTTTGGGGAACCCAGTCAGAAGAGCTAGCTGATCTCATTTTTTGATCTGTGCAATCGATACAATTTAAATGCGGTGTGTTTCTTTTAAAGCTAAATTGACTGATCAGGAATCTTAATGTGAATTAAACAGCAATCGTTCCTTGTCCACTTCTCAAAAAACCCTTTGATCTGTCTGAGAGTCCCTAATTTTTCGTGGAAAAGCATTTGGACTTGTGGAAAACGACATTGTGAACATATATACTTCAATGTGGTATGTTATAGTGGCATGTTAACGTTTCGGAAATATTTGTAAATTATACCGCCAGGCGTTTTCTCTATAGCATGGATTAGTAATCCATTATTCTTGTTTGAAGTGTGTGTTTATAATTTTTTTTTTGAATTAATTTTCCGGCATCGGCTTTAACACTTTAATTTCAGTTAATTTCCTTCTGTGGCCAAAACCCGCATTTATACATACATATATATATATATATATATATATATATATATATATATATATACCATCTAATCAATATGGCGGCTATGACTTTTGCGATCATCTCTTTCAACAGATCATTATCGTGGTTTTCCATTCTCTTTTATATAAGTCTAACAGACACTGGGAATTAAAGAGAGCCATCCCTTCGTACTTTGCATAGTGGGGTGCAAGAGACAATATGCAAAAAAGGATAATATCTCGATAACGAAGAAATATCCTGTTAGCCTGAATTTTCTGCATATAACATTGATCTGTGTAAATTGAATTTGCAGCGGCTGTATCATGAACCACTTGTGCTAATTACAATAATAAGCTGTCTGGTTTCTGGCGGGTACCTTTTTAAGTTCAGTCTTTTTATTGGGCCAGCTGGATAATATTATTATTTTTTATTACCAACCTTTCGTAAATTAAATTAATCAATTAGTAAAAAATGTTGATGGTTATTACACTTTTGAAACTGGAGGGGAATACCTTACTTAAAGCCTTATATAAAGGTTAGTAATGCCTCAAAAAATCAAGATTATTTTCTAGATGAGTTTTAGAAATTGGAGATAATTTATTTTTATCTTCAGTGCTGAGTTACCTGTAGACTTCAGCTGATGCCTTAGATCCAACACCCTTTGAATGCAAGACCTCTTCTTGGATTTTTTTTTTACTCTTTGAAAATGTCGCAGGAAGGTTAATATATACTAATGGTGTTCTAAGTGTTGATCAAAATCCTGTATTTAAAATATTGGAACTCATAAATCAAAAGAACTTTATACAGTGTAAAAAGTACCTCGAACAGAATTTATTCATTGAATTTCGTCTATAAAACCAGTTACGAGGATACTTAAAAATAGATGTTTTGCTTTCAATACAATATCAGTAAAGTATAAAATAGCGCCTGTCGATAATATTCATTCCCTTAAAAACAAATTGTTAAGTTTATTTTTGTATTCTAAAGGGTTCTAGGTGGTGACCAGAAATAATTATTTAATGCAACGTATAGTATAGGAGATATTTTGTATTTTCGAAATTCCCCTTTTCGAGGCACCCCCCCTCCCACTTGTCCGATTTCAGTATTACGTAAAACGTTTAAATGTAGACTTTGATACCGATCAAACCAAAATTTGCGACCGCTGGAGCGGTATACAGCTCTCTCTCTCTCTCTCTCTCTCTCTCTCTCTCTCTGTATATATATATATATATATATATATAATATATCCCTTATGGGAAATCTGCTTTTTTTTTGTAGAACATTCCGAACAGTCTACAGAAAAATCCATTTTAACACTCATTTTATTCTCAACTTTTTCGATCAAACTTTATAAATGAATATAACGTATATTGGTTTTGAAGTTAATAACCACTTGTCGTTAGTTAATAGGAGTTCCGTAGATCTTATGTTAACTTATAAATACAAATGTTCATAAAAATATTCGAGCTAATAAGAAGTGATTAACCACCCGAGCGCCAAAAATATAAGCAGGTAAGATTTTTAAATAATCTTATCCATTCGAATCTTAAATTAAATTAAATTTAAATTTTTATTTATATTGATTATTGTTAAATTTGTTTTGTAGTTTTTATGTTTTATGTGCTTGGTTTGATTACTATACCAAAATTAATGAAGTCAAAGTGAAGGCTGCATAAAGCCTTATTTCTCACCTGCTCCGTTTCTCTCTCCATTTGTAGATATTAGACCTTGAATGGGGTTTAGAGAAAACTACTGGGAACTAATTAGAGATCCTACTCAATGGCAAACAATTTTTAAGGACTCACTCTTGATGACGTTAGAGTTTAAGAAAGCCTTGTGTGGGGAAGCCTCCATTTGGTCCGGATGATGGCAGTGACTCATATCAGCTTTCTCCAATTCTGCTTGCAACTTGCTTCTATCAGGGCACGTCGAAGTCAATCTGTAAAAACTAACAGTTTATACAAAGCTACAGCTGATTTACGGAATTGTGTGGTTATTAAAATAATCGGGATATGTATTTAAGCCATTTAGGCGTTAGGATTGGACGCAATGCCTATTCGATAAGTACTTTCCCAGATTTTCAAGACCGTTATTAATATAAAAGTAATCACTCTAATGTTTTTTTTTTTATTTGGCAGAAATATCTTATCAAAGAAATTAAATTTATTATCAACCACACTTTTTTTCTCTGTTGTAACTGTTTGGTTCATTTCTAGTATTCCACTTGCATTGTGATCAATTTCTACGAAGTACTAATTTTTATTTAAAGATAATGTTTTTTTCGAAATATAATAATAATAGTCAACTTGAATTACTTTTTAAAATAAGTTCAATTAAATTCAAAGATTTATTTTATTGGTCGGACTGGAAAAAGACATTCATAGATTCCGTAATTGTAATATATGGAAATCATCCTTTGTACGTGAATGTTTTTTATTCTCTTATGAGAAATCTGCTAAAAATAAGCCCTTTCTGATATTTTATTTTGGCCTATCATCCATTTTATAGTACTTTGGCTTCTTGGGACGATTACCCAAAACTTTGAGGCTTTTCTCGGTAGAGTTGTACTAAGGATGTTATTTTGATGAGTCCATGCTTTATTGTCTATTTGGAAATGGACCCCAGACACTACGTCAGCCTAATCAAGAAGAGTCACAGCAATTTAGACTCCTTTATACGTCATCCTACATACTATGCCGGATTAGTTCCCTACAACAGGATCAGGAGAAATAAGCAGGTAGTGCTGCTTTTTGTGATGAGTAGAGGGCCTTAAGGGGATGCAGTGGTTTCTCGGTGCCTTCCAATTGTGACTGTTCAACAATAAAAGCATCATGAAGAGTGGAGAAAATTCCACTTGATGCCACAATTACAAAATAACTCTCTCCGTATCACGTAGCCTGCACAATTTAATGATAGGCATTTGCGGTGCGAGTATCCAGACTTATTAACATTAATGTACTTTTAGTTTTTTTTTTTTTTATGACAGTGAGGACAAAACAAAAGGAGACCTACATGGAAACGATTAGTAGAAAATTCTAACTAATTTTACAAATTAAACCTTTTTGTGGTACCTACACAGACCATTATAACCTAAACTGATAGTACAATTACTGGAACTATTATAATTGTTTCACCTATTATCTAGTTGGTGACAAATATGAATGTCATGTTTATAAATAAAGACCCCCCTTTCCCTTGAACTGTTTATTGGATTCCATTTCTATTAACAGTTACCGGTAGGCTGGCATTCCTCGGCTCCCAAAAGTGGGACAAAGAAAGTGAGTTTAAATACAGTTCCTTCTCGGTTGCATATATTTAACTATAACCAAAGCTCCTTTCATTTTGCCATTAATAATAATAATAATAATAATTTTTAGTTAAGAAAGTAAAACATATACATTTTGTTGTAAATTATAACTCTATTATTTGACTAATTTTTCCCTTTAGGAATCAGCTGATTTTAATTCATATTTTTATTAAATTAAATCAGCTGTTTTTTAAATGTATTTATTTAATATAACACATGTTTCAAATAAAAGAATAATCTAATAGTCTAGTAATGGTAGCCGACCTACCAACATCTCAGTTATTCCCCAATATTTATCTGTGTTGAACATTTTTTAAATTGGAGTAAGTTCAATAAGTACTTTAACGTGACAAGATTGACAAGAGATTTAGGAAAACAATTGATACGTGATAGGTTCTTATTTCTTTGTTATACTTTTATTTGTTATTAGCAGATTTACGTATGGGAAAATCAGTTATTGCTGTTGTAATCATGTTGATGATGATTATGAAGATTTTGATGTTTGTTTTACTGATGATCGTGCACTTAATGTAACTAACATAAGACAAATTGGGATGGGTTATTTACATGTTATCAACCTATTCTAGCCAATTTGGGACTACGGATTTCATTTACTGAGTTCGCTACTAAAGAAATGCCAGTTTTTGATAAATGAAAACATTTAGAAAACTATTAATTTACTGTAAAGTCTCGAAACATATGAGGTTTTTTTTTAAAATAAAAAATCAACATGCACTTAAAAAATAAATATAAATACTTACTAAAATGCCAGAAACTTATTTTTTGTAATAAAATAATAAAGAAATTCAACACATAAATAAAATAAAATAATAAGTAGGTAATCTAATAAAATTAGGTTCGTTTGCTTAATTATTCCTTGTTGCTGAATCTTTTTTTTTTTTTAACTCGAATGGAAGACATAAATATTATAAATTAAAAGATAATGGTTTTAAAAAGAAAAAACAACTCTGTTCCTTTTTTGTTGGTTTCAAATCAATTTAAGCTTACAAAAAGAACTCTTGTGCTCGCAGTTTAATGTTAATTTTTTTTTGTTGAAAATTCAAGATTTACTGTTCTGATTAAAGCTGTGAATAGGCAGGTGAAATTTCTGTAATCAACATCTTATAGAACATCGGCTCTTGGGTTGGCTACAGCATCTCTTGATCCAGTAGACTCTTCACCGTCCAGTGCTTGTTTGTAGTTTTTTTTTAATATGCACCAAATATGAGTGCCTAATTCCTGGAGGTGGGGGAGGGGGCATTGCTTATTCATCCTGATAGATTAATAATCTCCTTAACCTAGCATTCCTAGAATAATTATGCGATTTCGATATCACTAAATAAGTACAAATAAGTGTTTACGTATAATTTGACAAGATTTCAAATGTGATATTAAAGAGGGAGGGGTGTGAGGTCTATAGTAATATGCTCTTGAGATCCTAACAATAAATGACCCAATAATGAAATAAGGAAAAATACTACTATAAACCAAAGAACCCGTGACAAGGTTAAGAGATACTTCCCACGGAATAAAAAAAAAATCAATCGACAACAAAATGAGAATAAAAATAAAACAGAGGGCAGGAGAATAAAAAAAATTCCGAAGTTAGTAGCTGTTTGGTGGCTGCGCAGTTGGCAAGGCTGTCCAAGTAGAACCGGTCCCTACCATCCACTTCTTTATTCATTTCGTCATTACAAGACACAAATATTTCCTCACAACCTCCTCCATTTTTCGCTGTAACTAGAAACTTATCGTTGTCATATTTTCGCTTATGTTTTCCATTTATTTCACGATCCTTTGTAACATTTGAGACATTTTTCTCATCCCGAACGAACTAAATTTTCATCTTTACTGCCTGACTTTCCTTATTCATTTAATAGTATTGTGTTTTTAAATAGTCTTCAAGGGTGTTTTTTAGTTAGACCAATTGCTGGAATTGACTAATTCATTAAATCTTAATAAGGAAAAATGTTTATTGAACATGAAAAACACGTACTGCATGTGCTTATGAGCTATGCAAATATATGCAAATTAAAACTGTTATTATATGACTTATTAGATAATTCTGGCGAAGAAAAACTAGCAACAAATAAAAGTAACAAATACTCGTAGGTGGGATCTAAGCGTTTTATCTCCCAATAGAATGTCTGACTTTTAAGTGAACGTATTAATATGTAAAAGGGAGGATCTGGGCAAAAACTATTAAATTTTAACACGAACAAACGTAGTTGATGGGAAAAACGATTTAATGGTAGTTCTTACGTGAATGAAGTGTCGACGTCCTAAATTTGAGATCTGCTCCATAAAACACCTTGGAGGTTCGTATTCCAGACTAACCACAGCTGATATGTGTAGGCCTCCAAGAATGGGCCTGTCACATCTCAAATATCTCCCTAGTGCCGGAGAATGTTGTACAGCTGACCCATTCAGCTTCAACCACAATCCACAAACAAGTACTATGGCCTAGTGAGACCGGGCACGTCGATAACAGACTCGATATCACAGAATCGATATTGACCACCAAATAATCGATTCTCCTTCAACATTACGAATTATAACCAAACGAGTGGGAGGGGTACAATCTTTGAAAATACAAATTAAACATTTATATTTACTTATAAAACTTCAAAATAAATAAAGCCCAGATCCTTTCCTTCAAGAATCATTAACAATTAACCAAATAACTTCTCGATTGACCACTTATATTTGCAACCTGTAGCTTAGTTATAAACCTGAACTACCAGGGAAAAATAAATTGCGAATTAAAAAAAAAGAAAGAAAGAATAGTATTTATTGTTTAACAAGTACATTTGAGTGCTTGACATAGTTTTTAAAATGAAGGCATTGAGTAGGGAAAGTTATCATTAATCTACTTATTAATGGTAATCATATAATTGAAGGTTGGTTGAGCGCGAACTCCTGCTCTCGCTGTCTGTATCCATTTTATTGATGCAATTTTCCGCTCTGATTATCTGGGGTCTCTTGGTAGTTGCTGTAAATTACTGAGGAGCACAGAAGGTCCAATTATTCTGAGGGTCGTTGCTACATTTGTACAATGTCCGGGTCGGGAATATTTGTCTTTTGGTCATTCCATGAATTACTATAGTGCCATAATTACTATTTCCTTTCTATAGTTTTTTTTTTTCTAATTTCTTTTCATTTTTAATTTGTTTTCTTTTCTTTGCTAGAATACATAATTATATGTATATTTCATGCAATAGACGAAAATATAATGTATATCTATCACCTACTATAGTGCTTCATGCTTTTATAATGTCTTAAAACGGAATGCATGCATCATTTGTATTATAAAACTCTCCTACACAAACCTAAACCTCATATAACTCCTGTAAACCTCTACTACTGCCTTCCTGATTTGTTGATGTGATTCAAAAGGTTTGGTACACGACCAGATGTTATAGCAGCCCTAAATATAAAATTGCATCTTTCTAAGGCTTGTCCAATGTTTAGATTTATCTATTGTAAAACTTCACGTTGGAAATCTACTTATTTTATGTAGCCTTTACGTGACGAACTTTTATTCGACACTCAAGTTTTAAGCGAGTTGTTCGTACTTTCTCCTTTTCTGCCTTCGATAACTCCCCCCCCCCTCCTTCCTCTCATCGGTTTTCTACATACAAATAGAGAATATGGGGTGAGATGTGATCAGAAGCGTGTAATGCCAGAAAATGGGAAATCTTCTTAGTTTACGCAGCCCCTGCGTGTTGGACTTTTGACAGGCACATGTCTTCATGTGTAACACATCAGCGATTAAGTAAAGAACAACAAATCCCAAAAGTGAGAGTACGTAAAGTAAAACAAGTTGAAATGCCAGGAATCTGAATGGTACTGAATTAATTTTCGTTTCTGCACGCTAGTATAATTATATGAGTATTACATCTACTTGCCATTGCACCGCGGAGAGGTTTTGTACATTTAAACGCAAATCGTCATTATAAACTACAGTACTTGGTATATTAAAATAGTTTTTATTAAAATTAATATATTATATTGAGATATATTTCGGCAACTGTTTTTCTTTTCGTTCAAGAATATTTCTATGATCTGGCACGTTGCCTGACCTGTTTGTTTACAATTCAGAAGGTTTCCGATGTGGAGATTATTAAAATGTAGACTGGCTGAAAGATTTCTCGTTATCATTTGTATTTGTTCACGGCGGTGTTAAGTGTTGCAAGTATGTAGATTTTGTAAAACGCCACATGGGAAATCTTCTTAGTTGACGGACTTTTCATATTGCTTTGATTTATTTATTCGCTAATCTATAGAGCGTTTGTTTGAAGTGCTTAGTTGGCTTGAACGGATTCAACTTGGTTATCCTTTCATATGTGATCCCGTACTGTAGATGGGCAGACTGCAGAGAGGCTAGTCATTGAGTGTTGCACCGGCCCGTCGGTACAGTTAGCCCAAGAGGTATATAAGTATGAGGTGCGGTTACCCCTTTGCGGTCTCTGCTCGGAGATCTTTGCCCTGTTTCGGACTCCACAAGCCCTTCCGCCCGTCCAACAGTCTTCACGCCTCGGCTCATCTCTGCGGTCACACTCGATCGTTGGCCGGATAAAAAAAATCAAAAAAAAAAAAAAAAAACATTTTCTGATTACTGCTCTTGCGCATGAGTGGCACAGCTGTCATAAAGTCGGCCACGCAGGTCCTGCTTATACTTAGCAGATTTCCCGCTTGCTGATATGACACACAACTGAGCTCATGTTACCATATATTCTCTACTTCCTAAAAAAAAGTCCGTTTCGCAGGGGTTGCGTAAACTAAGCAGATTTCTGACGTGTGCCACGTACTTGCATTATCTCCAAAAAATAAAGTTTAATGAGAACAATATTTGGTATTTATGCTTCAAATAATGTGCTTCGTAATATAACAGCTTGTCAATAAGACAAGAGTAGGAAAGCCGAAACCTATTAAATACAAGTATCTTGGTTAATAATCAAGATAGTGAAAATATGTACATAACAACATTTATAGAACATTACATATACAATAAGATTGGTTCTATACAATTTTTCGATCCAACGCATAATAAAGGAGATATTAAAAATTTTCGAGATTACTCCCCTCTCCCACAGGTCGGATTTCAGTGAGTAACGAACTTGATTTTTCCTTTTACATAAAACGATTAAATATCGAGTTCGGTAACGATTAAACCAAAATTGCTGCCGTTAGAGCGGTAAAAGTAGAATAACAATCGCAGAGCATCAATAATTAACAAGATTAGTTCTATAATCTTTTTCAAACCTATTCATGATAAAGGGGATATCATCTATACCAAATAAATATTTTCAACGTATTTGCGTATGTATCTATGTAAAGATCTGCTAAAAACAATATTTGGTACATAAGCTTCGAATATTGTTTCATGATATATTGGCTTATTACTAAAGTTCAATGGTTCAATCAAAGTGGGGGCTAACTCAAGTCTGAAAAGCAAAAAAATATGTAAATATCTCGTTTAATATTCATGTTAATTATTTATTTGAGATGCCGCTACAATGGCGATTCATCTATTAACATGTTTGAATCAATATTCATGTTAGGGACAAAGTTTATAGGACATTAAATGTGCGATTAGCTTCGTTCTAATACACCTCATTACACACAAATACTCAAAACACATTCTACGGACGATAGAAGAAATAGAGAATAAATAAAGTAATGAATTAATGAAAATCTTGTGCTTTCCCAATCTAATTATACTGTAAATTTATCAATGCAATGGTATACTTTAAAAATAACGTGTGGGTTAATTTCACGGGATTTTCTTTTCTGTCTTTTATTTATTTATAAAATTTTATTTTACTTTCTTAAGCTAACATTGCTAAAATATAATTTTATTATTATATAATCTTATAGATGTTATTAATTTTATAGGTGAAATGGCACATACAGGAATTATAACCCCTCTGTGCATGGATATTGCACAAAAGAAAAATTGGGAAAAAAAAAAAGGATTGGTTCCATACAAATTTTCGATCAGACATATAATAACGGAGATATTTTGATTTTCCGAAGTTCTCCCCTCTAAACTCACCCTTCCACTAGTCCGATTCGTGGTAACGATCAAACAAAAATTCGGACTGCTAGAGCGTTAATAGACAAATATGTATAGTTGTGAACACACCTGATTTTCTTCATCTACTGTGTAGGACCGATAGACATTTGAAAACATTTTTCGAAAATGCGTCATGAGTCCAAGCTCAGAATACTTATTCTCCAGGCAACTTAGTGGGGATGATGCTAACGGGAAGGCCAATGGTTGTTCCTAGAGTAGTCATTACATGACACAAGTTCGAATCCCGAAAGTGCCAATAAACGCCGCCGTATTTACTAATAACGGTATTTGAAGTTCCAGTTCTCTGTTCGTTCCCAGCTTACCATCTTCGCAGAAGCTAGTGAACTGAGAAGTAGTCCCTCATGATATCTTGACCTGAATCATTACTGTTAGTTGAAGATGAAATGGAATATCAAGAGATGAAAAACCAAGGAGTTATCCATCAACAAGATGGAGTCGGACAATACAAATCAGTTGATTACATGGTCACATTAAAAATTAGATTGAATGAAGTTTTCCAAAGAATTGTTTTAATTCCAATTTCCATTTCAAGTCAACAAGTGTTAGACAATATGGCGCTAATGGAGGTGGAGATTTGGAAGGCAGTGCTAAGATGGCCGAAACTATAATTTGAAAGGACACTGAACTTTTAGCAAGTGGCTGGCCTCGAAACAAGCTGGTTCTAAGCTCTCTTCGCAGTATCTCCCCCATTTTCTATTCTTAAAACACACTTTACATTTCAAAAGCTTTCGTCCTTGTCGACTGCTAGCACACACATATATCATGGTGTTTTTATTTGGATATTTATACCCAAATGTGTGAAATTGAAGAGTGAAACTACAATAAAATGTCAGGGTATTTTCAGCATTCTTTTGACTGTTGAGAATATTTTACTAAGGATTTAGTTATTCAAATGCATGGGATTAAGCACATTGTGCGTATTTATTTTATGGGTTAAGGCGTGGGTTCATCACAATGACTTTTAGCAGCAAAGTACGGGCAAAAGTAGATGCAGGTTCAATCTTGCCTCGGGAGAATTTAGTTCACCAGTCGGCAACCAGAGCGCACTAGTAGAGTAGCGAGAGTTTAAGAAGATATTCGGTTAGGCGTCATCGCGATAATAAGTTCTCTAGTTTACCAAAAACCAAAAAATTGAAGTTAGCTTATAATACCTTGAAACTAAACTAACATATATCAATAACCTATTGAAGGGCAGAGATGGCTGGCCCTTCATGAAAAAGTTAAAAGGTTCAAGATTGGGGAGGGAGAAATGTTTTAGGGTAACGAACACAATATTCGACATACCTCGCTAAAAATGCATATTTAATTAATGTATTTATATTGAATATTTAAATTTGATAAGTCCTACTTTCTTTAAGAATTTCTGTCATTGCTACCCACTTAACCACTAGGGTAACTCCATTTCCAAATTTAGATCGCCAGAAGCTTCTTGGTCCATTCCAGTTCATTCAGCCATTGATGGACCAGCCTTCCTTGGTCTTTTACCACCTAGTGTACCAAATGAAAAAATTATATAGTAGGTCTGAAAACGTACTTGACCAGGGCCAACCCAAAACAATATGTCCTTTTCTGCAACATTCAGGATACCACGTACCTCATATCTTCGTCAGGTCATTGGTTAGACTTAACCCTCCATTTTTGGTATTCTTTAACTTCGTCAAAAGTCTTAGAGCTATTTTTCCTTCCATTCTCTACATTATTATGAAAATTCTGTTGTTAATCCCAATCACATTCGTCATTTTCATGCACTGCAATGGAATCATACATAAAACTGTTTACCTCAAAATGATTTATTATCCAAGTTTAGTCTTAAAGTCAGAGAATACATGTTCTCATAGCTCATTCACAAGGGTATATTATGTAAATTGATGGACTGAATGAAGACACCTTTTTCGAATGGTAAAGATAAATTTACATGTGTATTTTCAAAGGTGTGTCAAGAGACAAGGCCGAAGAAGCCTTACTCATCATGTGGCTAACCATGACCGGCTTCTTTTCCTATTAATATTTTCGTAAATCTGCCTCCCGGATATGATGAAGAAAGAGAACTTAGAAGTTTCTTAATTGATGATACTGACTGGTGATAATTAGAAGCGGCTTATAATTCCTTTGTACCTTTTTTATTTTTGAAGCCTTTGCTGATGCCTCCTCACGAGATAAACAAAGATTAATGGTTTCAAATTATAAGGCGAATGAAGTGAAGTATTATTATCTTCCGCCAATTGAGGCTCTTCTAAACTTCAATAAATCTTTACGTACCAAATTGGTGCCATGAAAACTGTATTCTCATTTTGTGTAAAATGTTGCAATGTTTTAGCAATTATTTCCTATCTTTATATATTATATGCATTTATGGCTACTACAAGGCACTCCAGATCTTGAAGGTCCTGGATCTCTACCCTCTACCATTAATGTTCGCTTTTCAAGTTTTTTAACCTGCGTTCTCTGTTAAGGTATTACCAGCCTCTTTCTGTCCTTAGTCCTTCTTCAGGTTATCCCGAAATCGTTGTCCGGGACTAAAACTTTTCTTACTCCCCCCCCCCCCGACGTACCATACTTTATGGAGATTAATCTGTACGGTTCCATTCATTTTACACGTCTCAATCACCGCAGTATACACATATTGATAGCATAAATGCTGCCAGTCATATCACTGGAATTATGAAATTTGAGGCCACTGTAAAAATAACATTGGACTTTGTGGCCCGTTACATGAATAAATTATATTTTCCTTCCGCTAATCTGTGAATAAAGACATTTTTTTCTCTATGGAATAAAGGTCTATTGTAATCGTTCTTATTTTGACGGAGTTTTCCATTTTTACCCGTTTAGAACCCACTTTGACTACTTTAGACGTGATGTCTGCACGTATCTCGCATAACTCTAAAACGACTGTCCTTAGAATGTAGAAATTTCATATTTAGTAGTGTTGAATCATCAAGATATGCACCTCCTCATCAAAACTGACTTGGGGAGAGGGGAACAAAAATTAAAAAAAACGTTAATTTCTCCATATTTATTATAGAGATACAGAAGATTTGTATAGGCCTTTTAGAGTTATCCGTTTCGGCTTTTCCTGAACCTGCTGCTGTATGAAGTCTATCTTATGTACGTACCTCAAAAACCATTAGTGTTAGGGTGATGAAATTTCATATTTCAAAATTTTGTAATGTCTAGTTTTGCATCTCCTTTTTTGATGAAAATCTACGGAGAGGGGGGGGGTGGATATTAAAAAATGCACATATTTCTGTACGTATTAAATTTACAAAAAACTTCAATGGAACCATTCTTCGTTTCTCTGGAAAAGATCTATAAATTATGTTTTATGACATTTTCGATCTGATCATTGAAACGTGGATATCGTGCGGCTCTATCAAATGAAATAATTTTAAATAAAGTGCAAAAAATCATTTTGGATATTTGATTTAATAGAATATAAAGGTGTCATGTGGTACCCACGTCAGATTTTCTTGTATTTCTATTATCGATTTTTGAGCCTTTACTTAACAGCACTGATCGACGTTCGCTAATCCTCACTCAGATTGAAGGTAATTTCATAATGGCATCACCTTATTGTGGAGTGAAAAGGGAAAGGATTTCCTGGGCTGTCGTTTTAACTCTTGGTATTCTCTTGGGGGTCGATTGAAGAATCGCCTTGTGGAAACAATCTGAAGTAGCTTTCTTTCTTCAGTAGCCGGCTGATGACCCAATCAGCATTTCATCTTGCGAAAGGCTTTCTCTTGAGCTTGTCTCCGACAGTGACTTACAGGTGATTCATCGCTTTTATTTTTGAGGCCATGTTTAATAGGATGATTTTATATTTGGAGATTTAATTTTGGTTTCTCCCTTCTAATAAGGGTTTACTTAAAATTCGCAATTCTCCAATTATTACTTTAATATTCTTCTATCTGCTGTTTTCTTTCTTCTAACATAGATTTTCTTTTTATAATACTGTTATATGTGATACTTCTTTTTCATTATTTTCCAATAATTTATTTTATACATATATTACTGAAATATGCAATTACTCTGAGTTGTGTAGTGCTATTTCTCTAAGCATAATTTTCTATACGTTATTTATCTTCTAAAAGATTTTTATTCTACCAGTCATTTATAATATTCAACTTAAATTTAAGAAGGGATGAAAAAATAAGATCTTGAAATGAAAAGGCAAATAGAAATATTATGATTGGTTCAGAATTTGAAATAAACATGGAAATATAAATTGTAATTAATATTGACTATATGAATAAAAGTAAAAACATCACACGACCTCATTTTACTCTTAATAAATTAAATTTAAAAATGTTTTGCTGCTCTTCATTTAAAGTTATTTAATTTGAATGTGATATATGATAACTTTGTTTCATGAATTGTATCAAAAAATGGCATAAACATAATTTATAAATATTTTCATGATAACAAAAATAGCCCTATCAAAAACTTCTGTATTTCTTATAGGTACTGAGAAATTGGTGACTCCCCCCTCCCCACTAGTCGATATTTGATCAGAGGAGGGGGGAGGTGTGTGCAAAACTACTATACTAGTCAAAAAGTGGTTTCAGCGAAGGTCAAAACGTATAATTCCTAACTGAATCCCGAAATTTTTCACGAGTAAAATACTTCCTTTAATTGAGGTGTTCTATTTGGGATTTTTTTTTGTAACTTAAAGTTAAAAAGCATTTTATAAGTTGTATTTTACAGTATATGTTTCCATTTTCAACTCATGTAAAACACACAATCTGGCCTTTGATATTCAAGAGGTTTTCTCCCTCCAAAACAAATAATATCAATATATTTATATATGTGGCCTAGCGCCCTGTTTTTGTCACAAGCTTTACGTCAGCCTCAAGCGGACTAATAGGAACAGGTTGTATGCAGGTCACCACCCCGACCAGCTGTCAAGGTGAGACAGTCAGGTTTATTTGGAAAGACCTTCTAATGTAGCCCTCCATCTGGGGTCTGATTCGAAATCACGTTTCAACAACCCTCAAGGTTAATGGGGTAATTTGGGCTGAGCTTAGTGCTTTAATTGTTTTTATTTTTTGTCGATGGGAGGGGGTGTGGTTTAAACTCTTTCAAAAACCGCAAAAGTTCATCCAACATGTTATTCTTCTGGACTGCCATCTGTATATATATTCAATCCTGCATTGTCGATTGGGCTTAGCGGTACCTCAGGAAATATAGCTGAATGAATCCAACTACTATATTCTACAGCTTTTTCAATATCTCCACTATTATAGAAGGCATTGGCTCGTGAAGTTTTTAAAAGAGAATATAGTGTTGCTAACTTTTTTGTTATGAGATCAATTGGAATTATTTGCTCTAATATATATGCTTCATCGTGAGACACTGTTTTAAAACCATTTATTATTTTTAGGATCATCAGCCGCTGTATTCTTTGTAGTTTCTGTTAAGTTATATTGTCTGTTTAATCCAGGATACCAAATTTTAAGTCCATAGGTTAGTGATGGCAGTATGGCTCGAGTGCAAAGTATCTGTAAAGCTTCAGAAGATAGTCCCCATTGTGTCTTTGCTGCTATAGAAAAGTTGTGTATTAGTTTTACGATAAGTTTTGATAACAGTTATCAATACTTTTATCCATAAAAGAGGTTCATTCCAAATCGAAAAGTGGCAAGGAGTGCAATTCAGGGAAGGGCAACAATTCTCTAGATCGAAGGAGCGTATTGAATTGGCTTAAGGCAAATGACCTGAACTGCTGATTTCTGATTAGACGTTTCATTCAGTTTCGGGTTACCATAGACTATTTGTTTGTAACCATTTGGTTTCTTTTCATTTTACTATATCCACTGAAATACAAGAGGTGTTTGGTACCTTCCAAAAATGATTTTCAAGGCCTCCCTCCTCCACTATGCTCATTCTTTTTTACATCGCCTGGATAAGTCTTGATTAATACTTTCTCTCAGCACGTTTGAAACTTTTGATTTCTTTGGCGTCCCAAATCATTCTCCAGTTTTTCTCCATAAACATACCATTATTTTTCATTACAAACATTGATTTCAGAATTACGTACAATTATTGTAATCATACAGAAATTCGATGATATGCTATTTTCCCAATACATTCATCATACATATATTAATGACATTATGATTGAACAATAGAGATCTTCGTTCTAAAGAGGCGTAAAGTTAGGCGTCATCATCGTTCATCGCTTGTTATATGGGATACTTGTTTTAGCAGATTTCCCTTTGGTGAAAACAGCTATTGAAGCTCATAACTCAATTTCTAAATACTTTATTCAAGTGCCCTCCGATCTTAACCTATTAGATGAAGAAAATGAGATCTGTTTCACTTTAATCATATGTGTATAAATATATACGTACATATGCGTACATACTTAATACATACATACATGCATAAATAATACATGCGTACATACTCTAATAAAAGCTCCACTTGTTAGTTGCCAAACTTGATATTCCAACGTTTCATGTAAAACTAATGCAGTCCATTAATGGCTAAAATCCAAGTGTCAGAAGTAGGCGTTTCTAGAAAGAAGAAAATGGAAAATAGTAAATATCTCCGTTATAATCTGATCGAAAACTGTTAAATGTATAAGGGAAAATATGGTATATTTCAATGGCTATTGCTTATTTATTTTTTAAATTTTATTTGTATATTAGGTCATTGAAATTTTTCATTTATAGCATTAGTTAGTATCAATCGTGAATATTTCGACCTCTATAATAAATGAATTATCACAGGGAAAAGAGGTAGGATCAAAACCACTTATATTTGCCATTCAAAATACACAAATATTTAAACTAGTATTCCCCATTTGACTGAAGTAGTCACTTTTGACGGTAAAAGAAGCAATTTAGGAGTAACGTTGAACAATAGGAATATTCCAAATAGCCTAGTAAAGAAGTGTTTATCTGAGCCCATGCAAAATAAAGCTGGTTATGCGATGTGTAAACAAAGAGAGCTATAAATTACGTAACTCTTTTCTTACTTATCTGGTTTTTTGAATTGGGAAATAAAGGGAGCCCAAGCTGTTTACGACTCCATACGGAACCTTGGCTGTGTTTTCTAAAGCTAATTCGCTTGGCGTTTACGGAAAGCCTCAGCAAACAGAGCTTTTGAAACGTGAGCTCTTCACACAATTGCATACGTCAATAAATAAGGAAACTTATCTGTTGACTTTGGTATCTATTGGTGTTTAACACCACTCTCACTTTAAGTTATTATTCAAACTCATATTCACGTGCATGCTTTAAACCAAATATATATATATATATATATATATATATATATATATATATACTAATATATATACTAATATTATTCATTTATATTTTTGGATTCTCCGTTTTGTAGTTAATTAAATTTTCAATAAGATTGCTTTTATACACTTTTTTCATCTGACGTATAATAACAGATTTTTTTTTTCAAAATTCCTCCCTGTAACCCCCACCCCTTCCACCGGTCCGTTTTCAGGCGTTAACGAACTTGATCTTCATGTTTACATAAAATGTCTAAATATCAAGTTTGGTAACGATCAGGCAAAAAGAAACCCTTGGTTGAACCCCCAATCCGACTCATGCCCTATTA
Organism: Riptortus pedestris; assembly: GCA_019009955.1. Classification (NCBI taxonomy): domain Eukaryota; kingdom Metazoa; phylum Arthropoda; class Insecta; order Hemiptera; family Alydidae; genus Riptortus; species Riptortus pedestris. The sequence goes on along the minus strand of CM032231.1, from coordinate 101,749,149 downwards.
ACACTAAGGTATTATATCATGAATCACTTTACTCTAGGATAAAATACCAATCTTTTTAAGCTAGTGATGCTCCACATATTTTGTCTATAGATTTTTTAGGTATATCTCATGTATTAAGCAAGTAATTTGTTCATTCTTGTTCAGCCTTCAGTAACCCTTTTACTCATCTGTTTTTTACATAGAAATAGAAAATATGTGGTGAGATGAGATCATAACTGTGTTATACCATCACGTGGGAAATCTGCCTAGTTTTCGCAACCCCTGCGTGACGGAATGTTTTTGAGCCTTTGGTTCATTTCTGTTCAGCTTTGTCCCCAAGCACTAAGGTTGTATAACGTTGACCTTGATTGTGGCGCGGTGAAATGCATCGAAAGTGCATCTATGAATGAGCCTCAACGCCGGTTTTCCCATTATCGCCGGGCAAGAACTAGGTGAAGACATGTCTGGCTGGTTGCATAATAGTCGTGTATTACGCCAGAGATGTTTCTACTCGGCGTGGATATGCCCCAATTACAGCCCATTTCTCGGTCACTCGCTTTGTAGCTTACCGGGTTCGGGGAAGGACGCTCATTCGAATTGCAAATCACTCCTTTGCATGATTTATACCGCATATATCGACCAGCTAATGGCTGGTTTTATTGTATATAAAGAAAATATCTAGTCAAATGGCATATTTTACATCCTTTAGCTGTAAAATTGTTATATATTTTTCAATCTTTGGGAAGTTAATTCATATTTTAGAAACGTCCGACAAGCAGAGGCTGCATAAACTTAGCAGATTTCCCACTTATTTGCATTTATCACAAAACGTAAAAGTGAGAAAACAATTGAGAACAATATTTGGTAATTAAGCTCAAATAAAGTTATTATACAGTATCTGGGTATATAATCAAGATAGTGAAAAATCGTACATAACAACATTTATAAAACATTGCATTTGCAAGATTCTGTACATTTTTCGATCCGACACATAACAAGGGAGACTTTCGAATTTTCGAAATTCTCCCCCTCTTTACCTTTACATAAAACGTTTAAATATAGAGTTTGGCAACGAAAAGACAAAAATTGCGACCGCTAGAGCGTCAACAGACCAATGTTTTCCTTATATATACGTACAGTTTTGAACGGACCTCATTTTCGACTTCTCCTGGGTAGGATGGATGGGCAATTGAGGACATTTTTCTAAAATCATGTAGTGCGTGCGATTTCAGTAGCTGATTTAACGGTAACAGACAATTATATATATATATATATATATATATATATATATATATATATATATATATATATATATATCATTTTGAACAAACCTCATTTTCGTCATGTCCTAGGTAGGATCGATGGACATTTTGTTCTATACCATACTCAACATTTATAACTGCTTTATTCAACTATAAATATCATATTAGTTAATGACTGAAATCGGGTTTAGAGAGGAGGAATTTGAAAATTTTTAAATATCTCCGTTATTATGATTCGCATCAAAAAATGTTACAGGACAAGCCCTTTTAAGCTATTGGTGTCCTAAAATTGTTGTGTTATTCATGTTCTCTTAATTCAATGATTAAACGAATTATTAGTAGATTCTTGTTCACTAGTGTGTCATACTAGGTCTTGGAAAATCTGCTACACATCACCTGCGTGACGGACTTTTCCTATTCCAATCCATGCCTCGCTTCTTGAACGCCTCACCAACACGGTCTTCCCGTGAGATGGATGGCCATCCTTTTGACTTCCTATCTTCAATACGGAATCACGAAGGTCTCCTTGGCTGATCTTTCTTTTCGGTATCACCATAGCTTTTGTTGTCTTAGGATGGCTTGCCCTTATGGTGGTTTCCACATTGTATCTCATCCGACTTTAATTTCCACTATGCGAAGGCCGGTAACGCATCTCCGTGGACTAGATACAGGGATTCAATTACTCAGAAAATACATTCATTTTAAAGAAAGTCTTCACATGTAAACTTCATTCTGTTAAAACTTTCGTTTTGCATATCTTTAATGTTAATTTATGAGAGACTCTTTCTAAGTATTGTGGCTAATGAAAAAAGTCCGTCACGCAGGGGCTGTGTTAACTGAGCAGATTTCCCACGTGAAGTTTTACAATAGAGATATTTCAGAATAGAAAGCCGAACAGTTGCGGTAACGGCCCGAACTAGCTCTTGACGGAAACTCACGACTAGACCCGAAGTTAGCCGATCTCATCTCTGAAGCTGAAAACAGAAAAATGCAAATATCTCGGTTAATATTACAGTAAAGATACAGAATACATACACGGAGATATTTCTAATTTTCGAAAATCCTCCCCTCTAAACCTCCCACCCCCCTCCCACTGGTCCGATTTCAGCCATTAACGAACTTGATCTTTATTTCTACATAAAACGTTTAAATATCGAGTTTGGTAACGATCAAACGAAAATTGCGACCGCTAGAGCGTTAGCAGACAAATATATATATAAAATTTTGCACGGACCTCATTTTCGTCATCTCCTGGGTAGGATCGATGGACATTTCAAGAAAGTTTTCGAAACTCGCGTCATGAGTACGACCTCAATAGCTGGTTTCCCCAAAGGGAAATCTGCTAAAAGTGGAACTATATATTAGTTTTACTTTGACAAAGTTCCAAACAGTGGCCAAACACCAATGTCACTACTGCGAACTGCGGTTTATGAAGTAATAATTTCTAAGTAGATCATCGACTGTTATGGCATTCGTAGGTTAAAGCAGGTTATAAGGTTTCTGCAAAGCTCCTTAAGTCTTACCTCACGAAAAGAAGTTAACCCTATATCATCAAAATAGGATTACACCTGAGGACAGTTATATTTTTGCGCTTGAAGTTATAAATGTATATCTCAAATTCAATATTGTGGCATTGATATGTATATATCCACAGGGCTGGTCTTGATTTAATTCCAAACCTACCTTATCACTTTAACTAATCTATGGTGGAAGGTCAACAGAAGATGAAAACTTCAAGTTATTTTTACAAGTTATTTTTATTTCTCTATTAGCTTTGCGTCAATATGACGCCTCGTTAGGAGAAATTCTACAACAAAAAGGCAACTAAACTAACGACTATATCTTTTTATAGGGCCTTCCACTAGCAGTGCCAGTCGAAGAAGGGCTTACAAAGCATAGCGGTTCAAGTCAGCTGATCTATATCGATACATCACGAAATAAAAAGATATCGATTATCCTTAATGAAGTGTAGTCTAAATAGTACCTTATTACGTAATCCTTAGAGTCTATCTAAATAGTGGTTTCAACAAAAAAATAATACTACTTTTTGTATTCATGAACGAAAGATATTTCAAATTTTATTTATAAATTAATAGTTTTATAAAGTATTACATCAAAAAACTTATTTAATATTTAACATCTTTGTTTAAAGTCACAATTACAATTGGAAAAAAAATTAAACTCATTGGTTTATAAGGTCTGTTGTTGAGTTCATCCAATTGAAGTTTAAGCTATTGTTCTATAGTCGGAGTGGCTTACGGTGGACTGAATCAAACTTTTTCATTTTGGAAATATAAAGAAACATGTTCACATGAACATGGTTGAGATCTAACACCGACACTAAGCAACGGAATGTCGTAGGTGGAAAGCTTTGTGTTTCCTTTGGTGCGTGGGCAAGTTTCTCTTGTTCATTGTACAAAAGGGAATGTAAACAATTGCAAGGCATATTTAGTTCGCCATATATAGCTTCACATTGACTTTGTATTAAGAGGACCTTTTGAACATTAGGGCTGTTTACGAGGTTACCATATATTTTCTAATTGTACACTTATAAAAATCGAAATATCTCGGTTATTCTGAGTCGGATCAAAAAATGTGATAAACCCAATCAGCTACAAATCGAATTCTCTATAATTGTTGTTCTACACATGTTTTTCCTATCTGGATTATTAAGCGAGTTACTTCTATTATTTTGTTTTCAGTGTTTAGTAAGCATTCACTTTTAAGTCCTACCCCGCAAATAATAACCCAATATATTGCGAAAAGTCTTATCCCAAGCTTAAGTACAAGGTGTGTGTCTACTTCTATATATATATATATATATATATATATATATATATATATATATTTATTTATTTACTTGTCTATCACTGTTCTAAATGTCGCAGTTTTTGTCGTATCATTACCAACTCTACATATAAGCGTTTTATGCAAAACTAAGGGTCAAGTTTGTTAACGGCTGAAATCGAATTAGGAGAAGGAGGGTTTAGAGGGGGGAAATGTGAAATATCTCCGTTATTATAAGTCGGATTGAATATTGTATAGAATCAATCTTATTGATGAAATTACCTATATACATATTTTCTCTATCATGAATATGATCGGAGATATTAGGTTTTTTTTTTTTGTTTAAAGCCTTTAGTAAACCTCCTCATATCGTCTTAACAATAAACATTTATATCATGAACGACTATATTATAAGCCTAAATATTAAATATTATTTACAAGAGACCTTTATATGCGAGAGACATTCAAATTCCTTGTGTGGTGACTTAATCTATTAAGATTTTACGTTCTTGTCTCGAAAATGCTTATTTGGCCTATACCATAAACGCAACTCTTAAATTCATAGTCGTTAATGATTGAAATGGGGCTAGTAATATGTGGATTCGAAAACTTAAAATTTCTTCTTTATAATGAGTTGGGTCGTCAAATATTTCAGAACCAATCTTGTTAAACTATTTATGCATTTTTTTTCGTAGCACAAGTATGAAGTGAGTTATTCGTGCTCGTACTGTTTTCAGCCTTCAGTACTCCTCCCTCCATTCTTCTGATCGGTTTCATACATAGAAATAGGGAATATGTGATGAGATGAGATCAAAAGTATGCTATAGCAGGACGTTGTAAATCTGCTTTGCATACGCAGCCCCTGTTGGCGGACTTTTTTCGCGGGTATATGTTCCGGAGTCCAGTGCTATCAAACATCCATCCAATCCTCCAGCCCTGTGCTTCCAGGTTGGCGGCCTGGAAGTGATAGGTAGTCGCCACAGACAGCCCTCCCCCCGATATCCCGTTAGTCAGGAAGACAATGCCCTGGCCTGCCCCAGCATACTAAGCCGACAGGTTGCTCATTAATAAGGTGAGCTCTATCAGACGGGCCTAACAGTGTCACCGTGTCACCTCCTCTCTCTCCCATCGGCTACATTTGATATCAGCCGCAAGAGAGTTTCGAGTGACTCGTTAGTCGTTCCCAATTATTGAGACCGGGCGTGTTCATCATGCGAGATGATTCGGATGGTAACATCCGCTGAAGGCATACACATTTTTTATCCGCCTCGAGATGGTTTGGTTTGATTTTTTTTGAGACATTAACTATAAACTTTTTTTTTTACCTATCTGTTAATGTATCCTCACAAAAATGTAAGCAATGACAAAAAAAGAAAATAGAAAAGAAAAAACCTTTCAGAGCTGATGAGCTGCGAAGAGCCCTTAATCTACGTGACATTAGGCCGATGAGGGTCTGGTTAGCTTGTCTAGGTAAAAAATTAAAATAACCTTAACCCTGGATAATATTACCTCTTTGTATGGGCTGCCATACTTCATTGTATACTTCCAGCGAAGATGTGGTTTTAGACCAAGACACTCCGTTTTAATACCAATAAGATGCCCCCTGAATGATCTATTAAAAGAAATGCTCTATTAAGTCGTTATATAGCTTGAATATTCACCCACATTTGGATTTTTTTACTTTCCAGCTTAAATTCCAAGTGTAATGTTTACTTCTATGTGTTATAGGGAAAATAGATGGTGTCAGATCACCAGCTCTTCAGGTACTTAGGAAATCCGCTTAGTTGAGGCAGGACATGCGTGATCGACTTTTTTAACTGACTTCTAGTTTGTCTCTATACAACAATAATATCTACACAGACCTGTTTATCCAAAAGTATTAAGACTAACTCCTTAATACTCTTTGGCAATCTGAGCTGCCCTTAACTCAGAATATAGATTTAAAGAGTGATTAAGAGACCGTTGAAGCAAAAAACCGGAGTAGAGTTGAGCAACTTGAAGCCCAGTGAAGAAGTTTACGTAACCTTTATAGCATAGAATTAGTAAATTTGTTAAGAAAGATCAATTTTCATTGGCAATCGACATGACAGTTCGAAAATAATAAAACAATGCATTGTGATGATGAAAATTATTCTAGGTTAAGTTTCACCATTAAATATTTTGATAAAAATGAAAAACCGCACAAGTTCCGTATGCAAAATATGACTTGAAAATGTTGTATAATTGTTTGCTTTAATTGTGGAAGCTTTATAAAGCAGTCCATTACAGGCTTTCTTTACCTATCTTATCAGATCAGCAAGCATACACATCAGCAGTTCAAATATTTACGTAATCTTTGAATTGGTACCAGTTTCGTGGAAGACTTCTGTTCAATACCCCCAGGTATTTGTTTGAATTTTGTATTTCTGCTAGGTTAATGAATCTCTTTACTTGGTTCTCGGTATAATCAGTCCCAGGGGAGGGGGGAGGAGTGAACTTTCTTATGTGCAGAAACATTTGTGAACTATACTTTTCTTACTTGAGATTATCATTCCTTCACATTCCAGCACCTCAAAAATGAACTTTACTATTATTATTTAGTTGATAGTGATAACAGAGAAATTTGATTGTCATAGAGGTATATTTTTTATATCTTCTCTTCTTTCATTTATTAGATTAGTATGTTCATATTGCAAATAAATTAGTTCCCTTTTAGTAAATTTCTCATAAAGGATGTGATTTTCGAAAAATTTAAATATATAACAGTCATGTAAGTACCGTTAAAGATCAAGTTCGTTATCGGCTAATATCGGACCAAAGGGAGAAGGGGGGAATTTCCTACTTAAGGGAAATGAACTATTGAAGTAAACCCCCTCATGGATTTAAGAAATAGAGAATGTATAACGAGATGAGATCAATAGTGTGGCATACCATTAGGTGGGAAATCTGCCTAGATTACGCAGCCCCTGCGTGACGGACTTTTACATGTTGATTTATTCCCTTTTTCAGAGGGTTACTCACATTCCCCTACAAAAGTCCCATTTCAGTTTCACATTTTATTTATAATAGTTTGGCTTCTTTGGTATAAGTGACTGTTTTGTGTACCTTATTTATTTTTTTTTTTTTTTTTTGTAATTCCAACTTAGTTTTCAATTTAATCATGGAGTTATAGTTGAACATGTCCTCAAATATTGTTTCTGTAATATAGGCATATGAGAGAATTAAAATGATTTGTCTATTAGTTGGTAAATTAAGGGCACATTATGGGGTTGTATTCTTGGGAATATTTCCATGAGATATCCCTAATACACTTGAAATTAAATGAATGAAACATGTGATCTGTTTCTTCCTCGCTAGACTAAAATCGGTTTCTCGAACAGAATCCGCTTCTAAAATCCGTGAAATTATTTTTCTTGAGATTTTGTTTATTTGTGTGGTACAAACTCTGTGTTTTCAGAATTCGAAGTATCATGTTGAGTGTTGATACAACGAAAAAAAAACTTTAAAAAAAATGTTCATTTGTGGTAGTCATATTATCACGAGTCGTCTAATAAGTTTGACCTTATTCATTAACCAAATCCTCGCTAGAAATGTTTATTTACCCAAATCATACGGCTGCTTCTTTCGACTCATGTAAATATTTGATCGGCTTCGACTATTTTTACTTCCAGGAGTGTCCTACGCATTTGAGCATTATTTTGTTAGGATGACATTTTTCAAGTGTCGAATTCTTAAAAAGCACTTGTCGTTTAATTATGGGGTTTATTAGAAATTGAGTTTTATTTGTATGTGCCCAGATGGTGGCACACAATAGCGAAGGAATTACGTTGGAACGTAAATTGATGTCATAGCATTTGAAATCCTATAGTGGCATTGACTAACTTCTGTATTGAACATTATCTGCTATCTTTTAGTCCAAAAATTACTCTTGAAAAAAAATGGTGGGAATAGAAATAAATTACGAAAGCTTATTTAATAATAACTATTTGAACTAAAAAAATAATTTATTAGTGACAGCTGACATTAGTGTATTAAAATATAAAATACTCTTAACTAGGATTAACCGTGTTATTTAAAATATTTAATCTAACATTGGAATCTGGACCTCTCCATTAACTGAACATTGTTTACCAAACCAAGGATAATACTGGGCCTACTATTATGCTAGTACTACTTTCGTTTGCTCATGCCTATAATGAACAACTTCTAATTCTTACTTTGGCCACTTATTCTTCTTTACTCTTTCTATTCTAGGACATATTAGCTTTAGTTGTTTTATTTTTTGTTACAAAAAGGCTAGAAATGCCATATCATACGTTTCCTTTGAGATGCTGAGGAACCTCATCGAATCCTACCTACTTCTCCCATACAATACAGCCGGAGAGAAGAGTAGCTCTGTTAGTTTTTCTTCTTCGTACATGCTATGAAGAAAAGATTATGTCCCGGATAGGATCGAAAGCATGACCCAGATATATGAAGGCTGTGTAATGAGAAAGGCATTTAGGCTCAGTCCTCGGGAAAATAGTCCCTAAGTGTTTTTAGATGACCTGTTGGATTTCCTACTAACGCGCGAATAATTTTTTGTTGAAAGCCTGAGTTTAAAAGGAATTTTCACTTAGAGCCATGAAAGCTTTCAAGTAAAAGTTTTTGTATGATTAAATTTTTATACTTAGACATATAGCTATTTATAGATGCAGAATTTCCCAAATCATAATGATTAAGTTCGTTGATTTGTTTTAAAAGGAGAATGTCGACATAATCTTATAGTTGTAGCAGGAATTGTTTGTGCGGTGAATTGTCAAATTTTGTGACGCTAGGAGGTGACGTAAAAGGGGTTTGCTAATGGAACATAAATTAATATATTTATTTAAATTAGCATTATCTTATCAATATATTTTTAATATATTATTTTCCTTATTGTTATTTTTCTCAACCTTTTAATTTAATGGGCATTGACAAATCCCGTATTACCTTCCCGATTGTGGAAGTTTTTTTTGTGCTCCCAGATTTCTTTAACGTTTATCGACACTTGACTCTGTTATATGGTTATACCTCTTTGGATCAAGATTACGATATGATATAGTAAATTTTGCTTTGTGGCAATAAAGTTTCTACCGTTCTTGAGCTACTTCCGAATGGTTTGGAGTTACCCGACAACTTATTAAATGACAACCGCAGGAGCTCCTTAAGGGCAGAAGTTCAAAATCGCCCTTACAATGAGTCCATTATTGCACGAAACTGTGATAATAATACTAATATTTGTTCTAAATTTACTGACAATGAGACAAATAAAAATAACCTTTAATTTAACGATAATAAAGACTAGTAACTACTAAATGACAATTGATTGGTTGGCGAATGATCATATCACGGTTCGTGCCGTCCATGAGACCAAGTTCATTACTCCCTGGCTCAAATAACTACTCAATTGCCTCACGGTGCTGACTAGAATGGATTTAACCTCTAAGCCAGCCTAGTTACTGAACTATCGTGAAATTTGATCAAGATAGTAAACATCAACTTCTCTTGCATAGACGTTTAGCGCGCTTCCTTTGAGCTGTAAACTGGCCCATAAAACCTGTAATCCAGCTTAGGTGTTTTGCTCACAATTTTTGGTACTCTTTTATTGTATCAAATTTCATTTTTTACAATTTTACCTTATAAATGATTACTATAAAATTTATATACGTTCAACTTATGTTAACATTTTAATACTTTTTACATTGGTGTCTATGGATTCCTCTTCTACCTGCTGCTATTGTGTTCGACCTTCCAGCTGCCAGGATGCATCTGGCTACCTGAAACTATTTTTCTAGCCAGTTCTCTCCTGTTTTTTCTCCCATTAAAAAACACATCTGTCCTCCTATGGCTCTGGAATATACTCTATAGATTCTTCCACTTGTAGGAAATCTGCTAACAGAACTTACTTCTTCGTTATCTTCAAATATCTCGGACCGTATCTAACCGACAAAAAGCGTATGTAATCGACTCAATTATATTTGTGGGCTACCCTCTAGGGGAAACAATTTTATTCGATTCCTGGTAACAGAATTATTTTGTGTTTCATTTCAATCGTAAACTAAATTAGCAAAGCAATCCTAAATTGTTTAGGTATCTTTATCATGCCCTGAGAAATTAAACATAATCAATCTTATTGAAAACTTTATTTTCAACTATTTTTGATCCATAAGTCTTTCATAACTCCAAAAACTCATGTGATTCTTTTTTTTTAGTTTTATTTTCCGATTTAGGTAAAGCCCCAATTCTATTCATCTGATTTTCACAAAATGCGAAAGTGAAATAACGGAATCCTTTATTTACACTATTGTACATGTTTTGGCATTGTTCACATTAGCAATTTACTAGGGAGGAATACGAAATTCAGAGCGAATTGAGATAACTTTCTTGCTTCATCTGTACGTCATTCATCTGACAGAATGGCGTTTCATGTTCGGAATGTATTAAATTTTATCGTGGAGAGTGGAAGTGTATATATCAGGTTGTTAATAAATGGCCATATACTCCAACAACGCTTCGGTCACGGTGACACCTGTCTGTCTGAGCCACTGAGAGTTCACGCCTTTAACTGCTGAAGAAGAATCTCAGAAAATGAAATTATGTGACTGTAAGACCTAATATTAAAAAAACCTGGTTTTAAACTTTAAATCGACTGAATATAGTAAAGTTGGCTGTGACGAAATCATTCCTGGGAAATATGCTTAGTTTGCGCAGCCCTTGAGTGGTGAGCTTTATTTTCTTTAGTCTCGTCCTTTGACGTGATTGTCTTCGTCTTTAGGCTGTTTTGACTTGACGGACCTTATTCTGTAGAGAAGTTGAAAAATGTCTGACGCAAACTGAATAGAAAGTGGTTTATTATTCAAATTGTCATCACCTCCTTGCCTCCCCATTGTCCCAAAAAGTATTTTCTTCCTATACAAAATAAATAGTTTTCTTCCAATCCATTGTGATTTCAAAACAGGCATTCCTCACGCTTACTTGCACTATTAACTGTTGCCTCATCCTTCTTTATAGCAGTTACAAGCTTTATAACTGATACAAATTTAAAACTAAGGCGTTATAAGTAACTGAAAATATCATTATCATAATTAAAATTCCTGTAACTTGAAAAGATATTTTTAATGGCAAACTCTAGCAGCTTAATTTGTATCACATGTTTAAACCGAATTTTACACTTCCTTATTGCTAGTATGTAAATCTTATGTAGCAATTAAACATTTTTATTTTATTGTGAGTACTTCGGCTGTCTGCTCCAGTGGTTGGAATTTTCGTTGTTTTGCAAATGTTCGATGGAAATGCGTCCATCTTCGTCAGGCAAATAATTTAAATTATTTGCCTGACGAAGATGGACGCATTTCCATCGAAAATTTGCAAAACAACGAAAATTTGCAAAACAACGAAAATTCCAACCACTGGAGCAGACAGCCGAAGTACTCACAATGATAATACTCCCCAGCGATGCAGCCTCAAAAATAGAATTTTTATTTTAATTTGAATTATTTGTAAAAGAAAAATAAACTACTTGTCATCGTATAAACTATACTTTAGAACTCTATTATAAAAAAATAGAGTTTTAAAATTAATTTTGAATTATAAAAAAATGTATTTCAAGACTACGTCAGCAATACACTTCTAAATTTTGTGGGTGCAAAAAATTCGCTCCTGTTCAAGACTTTCCCCTTGAGGAAAATATTAGGAAATTTTCCCTCTGGGGTGTTGGCGAATTTCCACTTAGGTATCTATGCTATTTCCGTAAGTTTTGTTGCAGAACATCCTCTTTGCCTTAATTGAGATGGCGAAACTACTTGACGTATTGTTTAATGATAAAAGCATATTATATTTTAGTTTAGTGTTTACTTTTATGGGTATCTAAAATTATAACTGTTTCAATGTGAATGTATATTTGAAGTTTTAGCATGTGAAGAGGTGTCATAAAAGACGCAAATTTCGGGTATTACTTGAATATATATAATAATTTTACATTTATAATCGTACACTTTTGAAGGAGTGTAATATGTTCCCATTTTTTGAAGAAAGCAAAGGTAGTTGTTGCAATTTTGAAACGTTGCCTGAACACATTATTAACATTATGTTGCGAGGCCTATTTCATTGCAATGTTCATAAATAATAAGTCTGTGGAGTAGAGGCTAGTAAACAGACTCACTTCCCACTTACTGGAAAGAGAAAACATGTTTATATATATATATATATATATATATATATATATATATATATATATATATATGTATATATGTATATATCATGTGTGTGTGTGTGTGTGTGTGTGTGTGTGTGCATGTGTGTTTTCATGTTTGATTTTCTCGTTACGCGATTTTCGAAACATTTTTTTTCGATGTGCGTCGTTCGCGCTTAGGTATGTGCCTAAGAGAAACAAAGAAGATGAACGATTTTACACGCGGTTATATTAATACCTTGTTGACGCCGTGGCGGCCCCTCTATTTGTTTGATTGTCGCCTAAGTTGATATTTAAGTGTTTAATGTAAAAATAAAGAACATGTTCCGTCAATAGTTCGTTTTTCATGAATAATTATAGAATTAGTTCTTTAGTATCTGATCCGTGTCGAATAACATAAAACTCTAAATTTATTTACTAAACCTATTAACAAAGTAATTTTCTAGAATTGTTGCTCTAAACATTTGTATTGTCTGCCTTCAACACCATCTCCTGCATATGAAATTTTAACTTTTAGGTGCCTTTTACGTTATTACTAAACATCTCATTTCAACTTAAACTTTTAATCCATTTTACTTATGCTTCTTATTTCGGAAATAAACAAAATAAGTCATGTGACATCATTTCTGTGCTATCACTTTGGATATCTGTTTCTTCATTTGATATGAATGGAACTATTGGGATTAATACATTTATTTTCGGGAGAGTCTTTCAAAATGTCCCCTTTTTTCCACCAAGAAAAAAGTTAACGGATTTCTATTCTGATTGGTAAAAAAAAAGAAAAAAAAAAAGAAATGGAATACCTTGAGATTGATGTTTAATGGCAGAGCGTTCTGTGAAAGTCAAGACATGTCTAGCTACGCAATAGCTTTTTTTTAATGTTTAATAATGCTATTTCAATTAATTGTAAGTTATTGTAATTTTCATTTTTCACGCTTTTACTCTTAAGAGATTATTATTAAATCACAATTTCCTGCCCATAAAAAGGTAACTTCATTAGTATTTATTTCCCAATTGTCTATGCTCTTCGTTATACGGAACTTGCAAGTTGTAATCATCATTGTTATGATTAAGCTGGAGTCGTTATTACTTCCTTGTACAAAGTACAGAAAGTATTGTAGCCGTGAAAAATGTATGTTTCCCATTATACGTTTTGATTCTCTCTGAAATTGTCTTGACTAGTTTCGGTGTTACGTCTGAACATATCTCGCAGAGCTCAAAAGAATGTTGAATTTTATATTTAGGATTGATTTAGTTTAATTTAGGTGTCCACCAGTCTTTTCCATTAAAATCGACTAGTGTGGTGTGGGTTTATTGCTTGGCGAAAATAAAAAAGATTTGTATATTATGTCCTATAAAATATTTAGCAGATTTCCCTTAAGGTAAATCAGCTGTTGAGGTTGTACTCATAACGCGATTTTCAAAAAATGTCCACTAATTTCCATCAGTCGTACTCAGGAGATGACGAAAATGGTGTCAGTTCAAAATTATATATCTATATATGTATATTTGTCTGTTAGCGGTCACAACTTTTGTTTGATCGATGTCAAGTTTAATATTTAATGCTTTTATGTCAAAATGAAGATAAAGTTCGTTAATGGCAGAAATAGATCCGTTAGGAAGGGGTCTTCAGAGGGGGGGGGGGAGGGATTTTGAATTATCTGTATTACTGTAAGTCGAATTGAAAAAAATGTACATATGAAATCATATTGCAAATTAAAATTCCTATAATTCTAGTTATATAGGTATTTTCTCTATCATGAATATCAACCGAGATATTCGGATTTTTTAGTTTTCTTCTTTTAGTAAACCCACATTATTACTCATGTCATATTAACGATAAGCTGATATATATGATAAAAAATGTATTTTGTTTAAATATTGTCGCTTATCACCTACATCCACTTGCTCTTTCAATTATAAATACTTCTGCTCTCCAGGGAATCATGTTGTGTTTATTTAATACTAATGTTTTAATTTATTGAAATTTATTCTGTACACCAATGAAGATTCAATTTTTTTTTTCTGCGAAGCTAATTATTGGAGAATTTGTTTTGAATTATTTCGGATATCTTCTCATTTAAAAAGAATTAGGTGCAGTACTGAGAATTGTTTACTGATGCTATCAGTAGGTAGGTGTGGTCAAATGATCATATTCATCACTTCTGTTGTGGCGCAGTGCGCATTTCAGTTACCATAGTTATGGGTTTTGTCCTTGGACATTCACTTTTAAATAGTTAAATTCCATCAAAATAAAATAAAAAGTAGGTTCTACAAATTTTAAGATGAACAGAACTCACGTAGGAAGGTAATCTACAATTCCTTTCGATAATATGAGATTTATCGTTTATGTATTTGTACAGTGCTGTAGCTTTATCAATAATTACTCAACAGTCAAGGTTATCCAGAGACATTCCTTTATAGATTCTTTTAAAGTGATTGAACTCTGATAGGCTGCCAAGGTAAATTGATCACTTTCTCATAACCTGCGATTGGGTTGCCACAGTGCGGTGCTATAGTTATGGCTAGGAATCAATTGCATATTTCATAAAACAATTCATTGTAAAACAACTTTTGTGCTTTTATTGACTATACAAAAAAATTGGATGGAATTCATTTTAAATTATTTTATTCGGTTGTGACGACCGATATCGCTGCTCCTGTGAAAAACTTCAAAAAATAATATGGAACAATTTATAGACATTTTTTTGACAAACAAAAATGGTCCTATAACAATTTTCTGTTTGTCAAATTCTATGTAGGAAAATTTCTAAAACAGTTCCCTCATTCAACAGGCGAGGTTCACAACTCCGTGTTGCAACAGCCCTAAATATGCAATTTCGGAATTGTTACTCTATTCTTTTTGTGGATGTCCACTAAGGGAAATCTGCTATTGAGGTTATAATCATGGCGATTTTCGAAAACATTTCTCAAAAGCCCATCAATCATACTCTTCTTATCTTTGATAAAAATGAAGTTCATTCCAAAAGGATATATATTTGTGTGATAACGCTCAAGGGGTCGTAATTTTTGATTAACCGTTACCATTGATACATATTATGTAAAATTAAAGATAAAGTTCGTTAATGGCTGAAATCTGTTTTCAGTGTGAGCGGGGTTTAATAGGGGGGAATTTTGAAAATTCGAAATATCTCCGCTATTACGCTTCGGATCGTAATATTGTATAGAAACAATCTTACTGCAAATGTAATGTAAGTTCTATAAATGTTGTTATGACCATGTATTCTCTAAATCGAATATTAACCGAGATATTTTCAAATTCTAGTTTCCAGTCATCAGTAAAACCTCACTCCTACTCGCGTCATAATAACAATAAGCTGTTATATCATGAACCACTCCATTCCAAGGTTAAATACCAAACCTGTTTGTTATCCCTCATTGTTCTACTCATAGGTTTTTTTATACAAATAACAGTTTTTATATAAATAGAAAATATGTGGTGGGATGCGATCACAAGCGTGTAATTCCAGAACATGGGATATCTGCTTGTTTTCCGCAGCTTCTGCATGGCGGACGTTTTGAGTTATGGGGAATAGGCTACGCCGAAACCGGTCTAAATGTGTTCAGGGAAAGTAAAAAAAAAAATGATTTGTTGAAATCTGAAAATATATTTCACGATGCTTCCTTTACTTCGTGTGCCGAAAAACAATTCAACAGGTGCATACGATTAAGTATACTCATTGGTATTATATCGTTCATTATTTAGTCAGCCTTTGTTGTTATGGATTAATTGATATTCAATTCATATTTTTCTATTAGAGGCCGAATGACACACGTTTTAAATATGTCTGTTGAGGAAGTCCCCATTTGGTTGGCCATTGTTGCTCCGAGTGAGGCTAAGTCACTTTGCCTGTTGTCAGGGATTCCACGTTTAATGCATATACGTTTGTCCTTCGGGCAGGATTGTCCGAGGAATCTAAAGTCTATGGCGCACTTCGTCTGCCTCAGTTCGCCTCGAGCGTTGTTAAAAGTCGGTCATGTTATTCATATAGTCTGGTTTGGTCGTAGCGGGCTAGTGCGCCGTATTCAGCAGATGTGTTTTTTTGTTGTTATGTCGCTCCGTCGCGTGTTCCAAGCCTAAAAAAACAGTGCCCTAAATATGATGAGGATAGGAAATGAATATGTTTACTACATTTGGAAGACTGTCATCTTGGTTAGGAGTAAAACAAGTGTAAGTAAATAGAAATAATTAGTTGCATGGTTTTCAAATTAATTTATTAACCGTCGTTATTTGATATATTTTAGCTATTTTAAAGTCTTTTGAAATTTAAGTTACAAAAATAACTAAATTAGTTAATTAGTGATAAACTGCGAGAACCATTTGTTATTTAACCTTTTCAGTGCACCGTTTGTGGAAATAATTTTGATTTAAATTAATCTCTCTCGTCGTTGCTTAGCTTAAGAAATATTGATATGAATTAAAAGTTGTAACCTCTAAAGCGACTATTGGTCTCCTGAATATAGAAAATGCCACTTAAAAGTACTGTTTTCAGAAATGAATGACTAATTTTAAACAGGAATCCTAGATGTGTGTTTAAATTAGGACTGTCAATCGCTCAATAGATTACCTTTTAGCAGATTTCCCATAAGGGAAATCAGCTATTGAGGTCGAAAAATTTCTTCAAATGTCCATCGATCCAAGCCAGGAGATGACGAAAATGAGGTATGCATTATATATATATTTGTCTATACAATTTTTGTTTCATCGTTTATGTAAAATGAATGATCAAGTTCATTAATGGCTGAAATTGGACAAGTGGGAGGGGGGAGGGGGGGTTAGAGGCGGGAATTTCGAAAATAAGACGATTAAATATCAAGTTTGATCGTTGCCAAACTTGATATTTAATCAATCAAACTTGATAATAAGAAAGATCAAGTTCTTTAATGGCTGAAATCGGACCAGTGAGTTACTATACATCTTATAGAAAACTTGAATAGAGCCAATCTTATTGCAAATTGAAAGATCTATAAATGTTGTTCTATACATATTTTCTGAATCATGAGTTAAGAATTTTCATTAACTAATTAACTGAGTTATTTGGATATTTTAATTTTAGGAGACCCTCACTCCTACCACGTCATATGAATGATGAATTGCTATATCATGAACCGTTTCATTCATCGAAGGTTAAATATCAAATATTGTTTTCATTGAACAACTGCTACTGTGATATATATGCAATAAAATGCGTGACTATTTTAATCAGGAATCATATATGTGTGTTTGAGTTAGTACTTTCATTCCCTCATTATATGACTATTTGATTTTAATTTTGTATTGGCCTTCGTAGTCTTAGTCATATACTCCTATACCATTATCATTGGTTGACTCATGAAAGCTAAGCTACTCGGTCGTTCATCAATAGGTTTATTTCTTGCTATCTAACTATCTGACACATCAAATGTCATATTTCTTGATCAGATTGCCATAGGAGGTTTTTTTCTTCTCTACCCCTGTTTTATTTTGATCATCATGAACTCTAATAAACGATGGCTAACAGAATCTCTGAAGCCTATTTATTGAGCCCATCACTAACAAAATTTCCTTTGCTCAACGGGCGAACCTAATGTCTACCTTAAATCGAGCCAGCTGTTTTAATTTTTTTTAATTAAATCGTGTTTTTAACAAAAGATTTTTTATTTTTATGTCACTTATCAAACCTCCAACTATTTCATTTTTAAAAACTCAAATTTTAACTGGAGAATTGCTTATTTCTCTCAGCATTTAAGATCGACAAGAAAGAAATCCCATTTATCAAATTTCAGCCCAAATATAAAAGTTAAAGAAAACATTGAAGACAAATTGTGAAAGCTGTGGTCAATGATTAGAATATTTGTAGATTAGAGGGCACCTTGAGTAAAAAAAAAAATGTTCCAAGCTGGCTTATTTGTATTCATTTGATTTTAAAAGATTTGCCCTATGTATTGCAAGTATATGTTTACATTAAGTACATGTAACCGAACTCGATATCCACCAGTTTCATATAAAACCAAATATAATTGTTAATAGCCGAAGTCATAACTGGATTCGATAAGAAATAAAATGGCAAATCAAATATGTCTCTCATCGATAATCATTACCACATGGCATTACCAATCTTATTAATCAAGTTGATGAGATGAGTGAAAATGAAAGAAATTAAGTAACTCCGTTTTTTTTTTTTTAGTTGTAGCAAAATTTATAGGACACTAACGCTGTAAGAAATCAGTGTTATTGTCCTCTAGAACGTTTGCTATAACTGATATATTAACGGAGTTATATTTTAGTGCTCGCCCAACAGTAAACCTTCATTAAATATTGTACATCCTTATTTAAAATTCGAAGTCGCCTAGGGTTCTCTACTAATGGGGAAATATACAATATAATTTGAGATGACTTAATTTGTGTTTCATTCGAGTAGCCGTGCCATGGTTATGCTGCCCCTTCTTTTTAGCAGATTTCCCTTCAGGGAAATCAGCTATTGAGGTTGTACGCATGACGGAATTTTCGACATTTTTCTTCAAACGTCCATCGATCCTACTTAGTAGATGACCAAAATGAGGTCCGTTCAAAACTGTATATATATATATATATATATATATATATATATATATATATTTGTCTGTTTCCGCTCTAGCGGTCGCAATTTTTGTTTGATCGTTACGAAACTTGAAATTTAGTCGTTTTATGTAAAAAGAAAGATCAAGTTCGTTAACGGCTGAAATCGGACCAGTGGGAGGGGAGGATTTTCGAAAATTCTAAATATCTCCGTTACTATACGTCGGATCGAAAAACTGTATAAAATCAATCTTATTGCAAATTACATTTACTATAAATATTGTTCTATACATATTTTCCGTATAATGAGTATTAACTGAGATATTTGTATTTTTTGTAATGAGTTCCGCTTTCAGTAAACTAGGGACATATTAATAATAAGCTGATATCTAATGAACCACCTCATTATTAGGTTAAATACAAAATATTGTTTTCAACAAAGCTTTATTTTACGAGGTACAAACAAATACGTTCTGTTGACTCCCCCCCCCCTTTTTTTTTTCTTGGACAACAAAAATCTGAGTGATTGAGATAGAAATTATTTTGATTCATTTCAAATTACTCCACTAACTATAATAAATAGTTTCCCATAAAATTAATATTTTATATTCAGATATATTTCTTTAATTGTTTGTTTTTCTGGTCTATCTATCGATACTGCACTACAAGGTTGGCTAACCTGTTTGTTTACAATCCAGCCGTATTACGTTGTAGGGACTATTAACTTATATTGTAAATTCACTGAAAGATTTCTCATTGCCGTTTGTAATTATTCACTAATATTCACGGAAGTGTTATCTGTATGTATATTTATCTACTGTAAACCTTCGCTGGCTAACCTGCTTGTTCCTTAATCATGTGAAAATCTCATAACCGTCTGAATCGTATTTTGCCCCCCCCCTTTCTATTTTCTTCCCGGATTCCTAAATTTGGAATGGTTGTGATTAAAATTATTCTGGCCTATTATTAATTACAGTACTAGACATAATAAATAGTTATATGAATAAAATTTATAACTTATATTCAAATATATTTCCGTAATTGCTTTTATTTCCGGTAAAAGCTGGCTAACCTGATTGTTTAGAACTCAGACTGTTTGCTATCAGGAAGGTTCTTACCATTTGACTTGCCCTTTATTTGTTTACTTAATATTAACAGCAGTATTAAGTCTTACAAATAATAGATATTCTGTGGTACTATTTACTGTTGGTGCAATAAGTGTTCAGAGCGCTGCTATCATTAACGGTAAGTCCATCTTTTGTGTTCTTGTTGTTTTAGCAGATTTCCCTTAAGGGAAATCAGCTATTGAGGTCGTACTCATGACGGAATTTTCGAAAAATTTCTTCAAATGTCCATCGATCCTACCCAGGAGATGACGAAAATGAGGTCCGTTCAAAACTATATATATATATCTATATATATATATCTATATATATATATATATATAGACATATATATATATTTGTCTGTTAACACTCTAGCGGTCGCAATTTTTGTTTAATCGTCACCAAACTCGGTATTTAATCGTTTTATGTAAAAAGGAAGATCAAGTTCGTTAACGGCTGAAATCGGACCAGTGGGAGGGGGGGTTTAGAGGGAGGGGATTTTCAAAAATTCGAAATATCTCCGTTATTATGCATCGGATCGAAAAATTGTATAGAACCAATCTTATTGGAAATTAAATTTACTATAAATATTGTTATATGCATTTATTCTCTATCTTGAATATTAACCGAGATATTTGCATTTGTAATCTGCATGTTCGGACTTTCCGCCGAGAGCTCTGGTGGCCATTTCCATAACTATTCGTCCCTCGTGAATAGGTTTAGAAGTTTGGTTAACTGTTTTTTGGGGCTAGAAACTTCTGGGTTATTACGCCCTAAATAATGTTTTAGGTTTAGAGGTTTCTTACTACTACAGTTGTTATTAGGCAGATTTCTCTATTGTAAAACCTCACGTGGGAAATCTGCTTAGTTTACGCAGCCACTGCGTGATGGACTTTTTTGAGATTGAATTGTTTTTAATTTAATCTCGGAGCCTAACGGACGAGAGTTACTTTCCCGCCAAAAGCTAGTTCGGTCGTTTCTTTGGCTGGCTCGGCTCTCGTGAAATTTCTCTATTGTAAAACTTCACGTGGGAAATCTGCTTAGTTTACGCAGCCCCTGCGTGACGGACTTAATAATATTTTTTTATTTGGCCCGGCAGTTCTACCAACACGACCATGCGGGTTGTTTAGTGGCGCAATTCCTTAATAGCAAGTGTATTTCTCCGAAGGAGTAAATTGGCAATCTTTTCAATGATTAGCTTCTAACCGATTGGCTGGTAATCATTAAAGTTGCTGTATTGCAAAAGTGCAGCCAAACCCCAAAGAGTGGGCATTATTTCTGGCTGACTGCGCACCGCCTCACTGTACCGTTCGCCCAACGACGTCATCATTGCTAGAAAGTAAATCGCAGTACTAATTTGCCCTATTTATAGTAATTCCTCTGATCCAAGGATATACTTTTCCTTTTGCTTACCTCGCTGGTACCACCGCCTTCTTAGAGATATTAAATAATACTGCCGTCTTTACACGTTAGCATGTACGAAATCATGTGTGGTACGGTCTCTTAAGCTTTCATCAGTCGATAATTCTAGTTGATGAGACTAGTTGTTTACATGAGGGCAAACGTAAACAAATCATTGTTTTACACTTGTACTGGAGATGGACTTCGAAATAAATACATAAAGTATTTGGCGGATCCCAAATACTCGATGTATATATTACCGAGGAAAATAATCAATTTTTACACCAAAAACATTTTCATGAAGTAATCAAATATTGACATATTTTTTCTTCAGGAAAAAAAAAAATATTTAGATATTTATGTACGAATTGTCTTAAATATTTATTATTCCTACTTATTTGTTTTAATTGTGTAAAAAATTTAAAATCGATCATTATATATAGTCTTATATACTTTTATCAAAACGAGGCTATGCAATATTCTTGACTTACTTCATTCAAACAAATAAAATTTTTAAACTATAAATATACTTCAAATATAAACTATTGTCATAAAATATATAAATATAAGATATAAAAATGATCAATCATTAAAATATATTTCATTTAGAGGATAACAAAACTTTTACATTTAGCTTAAACTTGTATAGTTAGGAATTTAATTAAGAGTTCTGTAGATTTCAAAAATACTAAGGAAAAATTCTTGTGCACCAAAGAAAAACATTTATGATTAAAATTATCAGTCTAGGAAAACCAAGGCAAAATAATCAATGGAAAATAAGTTCCATTACTTTTGTCCGTCCCAAATATCCATGATGTCAGGAATTTAAAACGCTCTTTATGGACCTTGGCCTTATACAGCATTTACTACTTTTTAATAAGATAATAGCTGATTTCCCTTAAGGGAAATCTGCTAAAATGTCGGAAGAACTAATTTATATAATTTATTTCTAAACTTTTACTGGTTTTGTGGAATTGGAGAATATTCCAATACAATATAAATATGGCATTTGCTAAATTCAAAATTATCTTTGCAGATGGAGACTGATTCCCTGGAGGACTATTGGACCGAATTCAGATTGGTCCGAGAATCGAGGCCCTCTTCTCAGGATCTAGACGAAGATAACTCCAATCCTCCAGGTAATATATGTATGTGTGTATGTATATATATATATTTATATATATATATATATATATATGTGTGTGTGTGTGTGAGTTCGTTTGTGTCCATGCATGTATTATTGAGAAACTATCTATATTATTTAAAATGTGGTTTCATTTTGTTCATTTAGAATCCATTTTTTTGTTTTCTGATTTATTTAAATTTCCAATAGACATATATATATATATATATATATATATATGCTAGCTAAGGTACCCGGCTTCGCTCGGGAATTCATTTGAGGTTTAATGATGATGGTATTTTTTTTTGGCAAGCCTTTACTTTCCACAATATTTTAACATTTTCCGATGTATACCCGTCTTTGCCGTGGATTCGTTAATAATAAAATTATTTGTTATTTAAGGCTTCACTATATTTTTATATTTCCCGTCCCCTGTGCATGTAGTTTTTTTTTAATATATAATTCATAATCATAGAAAGTATTCTGTCCGCCAAACTATGTTTGAATTAAACTTCCTTTCCCTTGATACGTTACAAAGACCGACAGTGACTGAAAACCGAACAGAAAATGTAATATACTGCGAATTTTTATTTTAGGCTTCTCTTATAACCCCCCCCCCTCCCGTTTGAACATAAAAAATTTAATATAGCTTATAATCGTTTAAGAATTAATGCTAATTCACATGCCGAGTTTTGTTAACTTCCGTTCAATCGTTAGTGTCAAATACAATTGTTGGCTACCGTTTTAGTTTTCAGTGCATATCCCGTTTATACTTGGTATACCTACGACAAAAGTGAACATAACAAAAGTTACTCTAAATAACAAAATAAACAACTTTTGTCATGTACATATTTGTCGAAAAACCAATAGAAAACGAAATTTCACTATTTTTAATTTCAGGGCTCCCTTACAACCCCCACTCCTGCTCCTCCCTAGAAATGTTGGTACCGCTCATTATCTCGGAGGAGTTAGTGCTAACACACATACCCAGTTTTGTTAAGTTCCATTCAATTGTTAGAGCCCAATAAAACTGTCCGCTCCCGCATTGCTTTTTAGTGTATATCTCGTTTATGCTTTACTATAAAACAAAAGTGAATATAACAAACGTTACTTTAAATAACAAAATAAACAGCTTTTGTTATGTGCACAATTGCCGAAAAACCAATAGGAAACGAAATATCGCTATTTTTAATTTCAGGCCTCCCTTGCTACCCCCACTCCTGCTCGTCTCTAGAAATAATGGTGCAGCTTATTATCATGAAGGAGATAGTGCTAATTCACATTCGGAGTTTTGTTGAGTTCGGTTGAGTCTTTGGTACCAAATAAAATTGTTTTTAGCGTATAACTCATTTATACTTCCGTATACGGCAAAAGGATACGTTTAGACTTTGCTGAAAGTTCTGTGATTTTAGAAACCTTTTTCGGAAAGCCAGGCTAATCGTATACAAGGTCGTGATGCGACTCGTGAGTAAGTATGCCAGTGAAACATGGACATCGACAACATAAAACAAGATATCCCTGCTGGTCTGGGAAAGAACGAGCTTATGAAAACAAAAAAAAAACGCGAATCTGTCAAAAGAGCAGCAGCAACAGAACATGAGAAGCAACTAGTGTAACCTGATACCAACTGGAATATCAAAAATGACAGACGATTGGAACCTGTTTGAATGCCCTAAGAAATGCTTTTTGATGATCATGAGGGATATAGGAAACGATAAAAGTCCTTTCACAGAAAGAAGATATGAAGAAGAAGTTGGTAGTTGTGAAACAGGCCTAGGTCATTCAAGGTGACGGTAGCGTATAGTAAGTGTCTATTTATGTATGTCTGGGTACTTTTGTTCCGGCAGACAGTAATTTTTGATCCACGTTTTCGGATTTTACATTATAGCCATTTTAGTTGCGACTATTGCCTTTTTATTTCATATTTTTTCTATATGAAATCAAACAATCATTTTGTTTAAATTATCTCTAATTTTGTTCAGAAAATATATTTACAGCGAGTAAACTAAAATAAATTACAGACCGGACGTTTGCTCCTCTTTGTCTATGACACTTCTTTCTGTTTTAACGTTCTAATTTAGTATATGTCAAGAAACTGTTGAACAATTTTTAATATTCAGTCAAATGGCGTTGGCCCAGAAAATATTTACTGATCCACGTTTTATTTTTTTCTTCTCAGCTATGGGCTTTATTTAGTTACACTTAGTTACGTATATTTTTATCAATCAAAATCTTATTAATATATTAAATTATTATTGATCGTTAATCCCCCTGGACCCTGCATTTGATAACGCAAATTATTCTTGCTATTTATTAACGTCCTAGTAGTGCTAATATGGCTATTTGGGACGTGTTATCTACAGGTCACCACCATTTTTTAGCCAGGGTGTGACTGTGGATTTTATTTAATGAATTCTGCCATTAAATAAATTTCTATTGCCAAAGGAAGAATCGAACCCCTCTTGGTTTAACAAGTGAGATTAAGATCAACGCCCTCACTCTCAAAGGCTAACCTGAGCCCCATGATTACTCAAATAATTATTTTTTTTGGTAGATTAAATTTGCGATTTTTACTTTTTTGTAAGTTAGTGTCTTATTAGAAAAATATACTAGAGTAATAATTGGAGAAGAAGGGGTAGTATTGTGTGGTAAGGCACGCATGCGCTGTTGAAACGGAACCCTTACATAACAACTAATAGCAGGCTGAACATAAGATTATGCCGCAGTCTCGTCTGAATGGATACCCTAGGGCCTGGGACCAGCAGGTGATTATCAGGGGGTTTCTGTCTGGAGAAAGGGGGATAGTATTATTTTTTTTTTGTTCTTCCTCGGGGCGTATTGTCCTTTTCATGTCGGTGCTCCATGGGTATGAAATTTTCTATCTCTCCGTTTGAACATTGTGTAAGATCAGCTGTGAGAAAGTTTCTTAACACAGTCTACTACTAGTAATAGTCTTAGTAGAAACCTTTATTGCTTTAAGAATACATATTTACATCTTGTTGCATGGAGTTCACACTCCTTCCAGCTGAATATGTTTACAACCAGGAAATGATATTACATTTATTCAATTAAATTATTATTTGTAGAGTGATGATAAGTCTGACATATCTAAGAGGGAAAAAATAGAGGCAAATAAAATACACTCTTAACTAAAGCACATAAATCATTCAATGCATAAATAATAAGTATATATTCAGAACGAGTAATCAAACAACTCGACAAAATCAAGTCGGCACCAACATCTCAGATTTGTCTCTTTTATTTTATTATGTCTAAATTCGTATTTCAATTATCAATCTTGCATTAACAAGATCGATAAAACCGAATTTCCGTTTTTTTTTTTTTGTCTTTTTTACGTAATTCCCATTTCTGTAGGGAAGGTCAGATTCTCTCAGAGACTATGAAAACCTTAAGGTTGTTAAAATCCAAGTATTTAACTTAATTGAATTCTGTATTCACAAAAAAACGATATTTGTAGTGATTGGCTAACTGACAAACTAAATTCTGATACCATTAACCGTGCATTAAAACGCAAAATCAAAATAATAAATACTCCCTCCGAACAAAAATATAAGTACACACCTCGGTTATCGCAAAATGTTATATAACCAATCTTGTTAAGTTATTGATGCTCGACAATTGTTTATGTATAAAGTTTTTCGTAACTAAAGTATTAAGCGAGTTATTTGTACTTTCTTGTTTTCAGCATTCAGTAACCCTCCTCCCTGTTTTACTCATCGGCTTTTTATATAGAAATAGAGAATATGTGGTTGAAATGAGATCACAAGTGAGTTACACTAGCACGTGGGAAATCTGCTTAGTTTACGCCGCCCCGTGTGACGGGCTTTTTAATTTTCATGAAAAAGTCCACGTAAAATTGTTTTCTTTTCTGATAAACCATAGTTATAAAACTACATATAACATATATGTATACTATACGTAACTATAAAACTAATTTCACCTCTTTATCACGTCTAAGGTTCAAGATAATCCACTTTCAGATCACTGATATACAAGTTTGTAAATACACCCAAACAATTAAATCAATCATATTTACTTTATTTTGGGCAAAATATTCAATCTGTTAAAAAAAAGAAGAAAAATGAATTCACATTTCTATGATATAGTGAAGACATTTGACAAAATTTGATTATCCAATTTATTCTCTTGGGGTTAATAGGAAGAATACCCTAACGCGTTCCTTAAAGCTAAACAGATTTAAACTTAGAATAAGAGAATCGCCTTTCTGAAACTTTTGAATTATATAATATCACCGAACTAGGGTCTGTTCTAAGCCTCACGATATTTCAAGCCAACGTAATTGATGTTACGATTCTTCGCTTCTCTGCATGGCTTATTATTTGCAGACGATGTTTTCTCGTAGGCAATCCTTGGAACTAGAACTATTCAAATTGCAAAGTACGTGAGGAAATTTTGAAATAAATGGTCTTACCAACATTGTTACCGACTAGCAGAAGAAAAGAATTTTTTATCTTTTTCTTTTTTTTTTTTTTTTTGAAAAGTATGGATCTGAACGTCTTTGGCACTAACTTAATTCAGATGGATTCTACATTGAAATGGACTGAAGGCATAAAATGACAAATAAAATAGATTTTATAACGGCGCTCGTAACGTGAAATGTGGTAATGTTCAAAAACGTCGTCTCACGTATCCAAGGCATACAAGATCAATAACTGACTATGGATCGGCTATATATTGTATATATAATATTTTTACTTAAGATTACTAATTCTGATGTGGCTTTTTAAGTGTTTCTTACTTCAACTACAGCGGAAAGCCAACATATATTTTGAGAAATATATTTTTATTTTCACCTTTATTTTGTATTTGCATGGGCCAATAATACACTAGATGACATTATTCCAAGAAAAACTGGAAATACAATTTAATACCTTTCAAGCTAACATGTTGACTTTACGTTGGTTATCAATTATGTTATTTCTATTTGCATTTTATAATTTTACTGTTGGCATTGTAGAGCTTTCATATATTTACGTCTTGGATTTTCGTAATCAGTTTTCCATGCAGTTAGAAATGTGTGTGTATATATGTAATACGTAAAATATAAACAACTCAAGTTTTCCATATCTACTAAACGTAAAATGTTTGTTTATGCATTATATTGAATTATAATCATTGATAGTTGTACCCCCTCGGAGTCTGTGAACTCACCACTATTCGCCCACTTTAAGGACCTTTATTAACTAAAAGCTAACATTTATGGATTCACTACATTTGTGAAGAATGGAATACATATTATGGTCTTTACTTCGTTAAGTGGAGGCTTGTGTTTCCTTGCAACTTGTCCATATTACACTTCTGATTCACGTTATATCCATCATAGTTAGTGACGCAGTGAGTCAACAAATCCCTTTGTGACAACTTATTCTGCCTATCACATGTTTTAGTCACTGGCAAGTAAAAAGAAAACCCCGTATTCCTTCTCTTATCAAAGAGGAATTCATAAATGGAGTCATAATGTTTTGTTTACGACCATTGTTGTGATGAATAAGCCCAGCAGTTATTGTTATTCACAGTTATTTAAAAATAACTCTTTATTTATGAAGGGCTATTAAATAAGGTAATCAATCACTTTTATGTGATTATGGTCTGACTACACAATACTTAATGATGAGAAAATTAATAAACCTTCTTACGCAATGTAAAGGTCATTTAATTAAGGGAAATCAGCTATTGAGGTCGTACTCATGACGCAATTTTCGAAAACTTTCCTCAAATGTCCACCGATCCTACCCAAAAGATGACGAAAATGAGGTCTGTTCAAATATATATATATATAAATTGTATTTTTTCGATGGTAACGGAGATATTTCGAATTTTCGAAAATCCTCCCCTCAAATCCCCCCCTCTCCTGTATGTATATATATCTATATATATATATATATTATTACATAATTAGTACATTGACCAAAACTCCAAAAAGAATAACAAAACCATATATAAAACTGTGTAAACAAAACAAGGGAGGCTACTATATCCCTAGTCCTAAGTGCAATAATCATGTGTAATAGTTTTTAGTTATCTTTAGTCTTGGTAAGTAATAATAGAAAAAACACCCTTTTACAATAATGTGTAATAACAATGTGTAATATTATAAAGTAGTACTTG
This sequence comes from Riptortus pedestris, assembly GCA_019009955.1. Classification (NCBI taxonomy): domain Eukaryota; kingdom Metazoa; phylum Arthropoda; class Insecta; order Hemiptera; family Alydidae; genus Riptortus; species Riptortus pedestris. Next base: position 101,720,591 of record CM032231.1, on the reverse strand, counting down.
TAATTTTACAGCCCTGAAGAAGAGAAAATAAAGATAAAGAAATATCGGCATAAACTAAGATTTTTTCACCAACATTGACCAAAACTCCAAAAAGAATAACAACACCATATATAAATATAACCTGGTCGAAAACATCAACACAATTATTTATATATATATATACAGTTTTCAAGGGACCTCGTTTTCGTCATCTACTAGGTAGGATCGATGGACATTATAAGAAAAATTTCGAAATTTCCGTCATGAGTACGACCTCAATAGCTGATTTCCCTTAAGGAAAATCTGCTAAAATTGCGAATAATAAAGTTAAGTGTTCTATTTTCACCAATGATTCAACTATCATATAAGTTTTTTCCAACCTCTTATGGTTATGGCATTGTAGATAACGGTGGTGATTCACTTTTTAGTCTTGCATTAAAATACGAAATATGAATAGTAATCGTCTTAGTATTTTTACATTGTCATGTGTGTATTTTGATAAACTCAATTTTCTACACTGAAACTTTATTTTAAAATTATTAGTATTATTAAATAAACAGTCGTCTCATACAAAAATGACACCTGGCGTACTTATAGATAAGCTGATCTTCAGAATTATGTAAATAACATTTTGCCCTGAGAAAAAAACTTCCTCAGTTTCCAAAGTCACAGATTTTAGCATATGTAAATAGAATTCCGATGGCAAATTAAGTGCTTTTGATCCCAAGTGTTTTAGCGTTACGCCAGATTCTCATCAAAATTCACTTACCGAATATTGATCAATTCAAATGCTAATCCAGAGTGCTACTTTTTTTTTTCTTAACCTTCAATAACACCCAGAACGTTTTGGAATGACACTATAGATAACTAGTGAATTCTTCTCCTCATTTTTATTTGTCTAATTTTATAATATTAAGCCTTTTGTCATTGGCTAATTAAGTGGTTTTGTCCCAGTTGAGAATATATGGCACATAACCATAATCAGTCCTAATATTAAAAATAAAAATAAGTGATTTATGAATGAAGCCATGGTAGTTTAAGGTATATTATTACTTAAGTGCATTGGTACCGATAAGCTACCAAACAAGCAGAGAAAAGGAATAGGAAAATCAATATTTTTAAGAGATCCATTTATTTGGGAGGGGGAGACCTATCAAAACAATTCTTAAACGTCGCGCTACGCCTTGCTGTTCCCATAAACCGGAAACCCTAATTCCCATGAGAACGAACAAGAAAAGGAAGAGGAGCATGCTGTGATTTTCCTCTGCCATTTGCGTGAGACTAACACACAATAAGGGCAGCAGAAAAATTTTGGGGATTTCCATTGTTCTTACTCGCGCAACTAACGAGTTAAGTTGTTTTTGAAGTTTGGTGAGTTTCTTGATTAACCCAAAAGAAGTACTTACCGTACAAGTTAAAATAACATTTTTGTTTCACCTCAATCAAAAATGCCAATGGGCTCTGGTTGGCCGTGTGGGTTAATCTCATATGGTAAACCTAGAGTGGCGGGTTCAATTCCCGCTCTGAACAGTAGAAATTTATTTGGTGACGGACTTATTAAATAAATTCCTTAGGCCCCCCCTGGCTAGAATAGGGCGGTTCCCTGTTGGTAACCCGTCCCAATTAGCCAAAGTAGCATAATGTGGATGTAAATAACTAACTCATAACTCAAAAATGCCAAACATTTCAGTGTTGCACAGACACCTTGTACAGAAGAATTATCTTCCAGCCCATCTTATATTTTTTTGAATGACCTTTATTAACCAGGCGTGAGACCCCGATTTAAAACCCATTATTTAAATCTACTCACAACATTATGAGTCTTGCTGTGTCTCAGTGATATGCGAAGCAATAAATAAATTTATAATTGATAGCTTCTTATAGCCATCAGAATAGCTCTTGCAACCTTGTTTCTTTAGAGCTATATAACTCATTTTGGAGTTTTTCATATAATTCATCCTGAGGTCCAGTTTGTCTTTCTTATTTATTTTTTAATATGTAACCAATGTGAAATCACTAGGGTTATACCGAGGAAATTTTAAAAACATCTAGTAGAAATGAATTGCACGTTCATGATTGTAATTGTTTGTTGGAAATACCATATGCTTGGATTAGTTTTATTTTATTTATCCCTTAATAGCTATATAGCATAAAGCGGGACGTTAATAAATAAAAATAACAAAATTGATCTCTTCTCTATTATCTCTATTATTTCCATAGATGGATTATTTAAGTTATGGCTAAGTTATGGTGTGCAAAACTGCCTTAGGTTTTATTGGTAATTTGTATTCACCACTCATAATGAGATATCTTCCAAATACTTTGCTAGGTAAAGAAAAAAGGGGCTGCGTAAACTAAGCAGATTTCCCACGTGAAGATACAATAGAGAAATCTCCATACGAGAGCCGAACAGTTGCGGCAACGTGCCAAACTAGCTTTTGGCGGGAAACCCGTTCGTCATCCGTTATCGGCCCAAATTTAATAAAAAAGCAAATATCTCGGTTAATATTCAAGATAGAGAATAAATGTATAGAACAATATTTATACTAAATTTAATTTGCAATAAGATTAGACAATGTTTTGATCCGACGTATGGTAACGGAGGTATTTCGAATTTTCGCAATCCCCCCCCCTCTAAACCCCCCCCCACCCACTGGTCCGATTTCAGCCTTTAACGCACTTGATTTGTCTTTTTGCATAAAACGTTTAAATATCGAGTTGTGTAACAATCAAACAAAAATTGCAACCACTAGAGCGTTAACAGACAAATTTATATATATATATATATATATATATATATATATATATATATATATATATATATATATAATTTTGAACGGACCTCATTTTCGTCATCTCCTGGGTAGGGTCGATGGACATTTGAAGAAAATTTTCAAAAATCGCGTCATGAGTACGACCTCAATAGCTGATTTCCCTTAAGGGAAATCTGCTAAAATTTGAAGTGGAAGTGGTCGACTTTTCCTTTGATATCCACGGAGTTTATTGACACTGTGAGTCCTGAAATTGGTCCCTCTCTAAAATGTTTGTTGGTCAAGTGGAATCTTCTTTTGATTTTAGAGCATTTCTTCTAGATGCCTTTATTGTTGTTATGACCAAAAGAATGATATCCACAGTCTATACTCATACCAAAGTTATTTATAAACTTTTATGAATTCAAACTTACGTTGTTTTGGGCACTTGTTTACTGTGATTCACGAAGATTTGAATGGCATTTTGTCAAGGGAGCAACTTCAATGGCTTATTTTTCTAACGAAAATCCGCTGAAAGCTAATGTATCAATGGGTTGAGAGGTAATTCATGGATGCCAGGTTATTCGACACGATTTTCCCTGTTTGCATTGTATAAATTGTTTGTAAACCCAATCCTTGTTAATAAATGTTTTCTTTAAATATAGTCCGTGTTTACTATTTGGATCCTCTAAGTGACGGTTTTATTTACCGACTTAATTTCCTGTTGCCATTATTTGGCGCAGAAGTTATTTTTTGTACCCGTTTATCTTTTCCCGCCCACTGTCTACTTGAAATAGAATGACTCACAATGTCTGCCACTTGGTAAGCGTGCGTAATTAAATACTCAAAGTTTTCAAATGATGTGACATCAGGTGATAAGGATATTTGTCTATATAGCAAAGAACGAGCCAGCCCCAAAGAGATTAGTACGATTTCCGTTCGTATTATTCATGTGCCGATTTGTTTATAGTTCTGAGCAGACTGTTATAGACACGTTTTGGATTATCCCACGCCACCATTATTATAGACGCCTTCACTATGCACCACTTGCCATACGTATGTATTTACTAACATTCTATTTATGTAGTTAAACATAACTCTAGAAATTGTTGTCGGGTTTGTTTTATAAGAGGCACGCGTAATATATCTAGTTGTATACATGTTCTAGCCGATTTCCCATGATGAACATCAGTTATAGAATACGTTTTATAGAACCATCCTTATTGCAAATTAAATGATCTATAAATATTGTTCTATACGTATTTTCTGTTGATACTCCCCGCTCCTTCCTTTGCTCTTGGATTACTAAAACTTAGGTAATTGAGATTAAAATTATTCTGATTCATTACAAATTACAGCATTAGTTTATAGTAAATAGTTTTCAATAAAATGAATGTGTTATATTCAGATATATTTCATTAATGGTTTGTTTACAAGTCAGACGCTTTCCGTTGTAGAGTTATTAACTTGCAACTGAAAGATTTCTCATTACTGTTTGTATTTATTCACTTAATATTTACGGTGGTGTTACGAGTATGTACATTAATTTATTGTAATCCTTCGCTTGGGTAATTTGCTTAGTTTCCACAGCCCCTGCGTGACGGACTTTTTTGAATGTGTGTAACAGCCTGTTCTATATTTTATCAGTTAAGATATGCAATGGCTCGCTGAGAGTTCATACCTGAGAACTAGTGGTTTTCTTTAGGCCTTAGCTTGGATAGTATTTGTATGGAAACTTCATTTCCAGTCACCTGACACATTGATCTGTAAGAGACTAGAATTGAAATAATATGGGAAAATAATCAATAATATGCCCTAATAAAGCAAATATAGATTCGGCCATATAAACCATTTTGGTAACTCTTTAGTCAAATCCTCATTTCCATCACTTCTAATAGCTAATCAGAGTCGAATTGTATTGAGTTTTTAGAACTTTTCTATTAGCAAAATAGGTATTGCCTTCTCTTTTTATTTTCGAAAATCAAAGACAATTCACATTCTACAGGCAGGGTTCTAAAGTTTAATTTAGTTAGTAATTATAATTAACGACGTTAAGGCCTTGGTCTTAATCTCACATGGTAAACCTAGTGGCGAGTTCGATTCCAGCCTGGGCAACTGGAATTTATTTAGCGACGAACTTTTGAAATAAAATCCTTAGTCCTCCTTGGTTATAGAAGGGTGTTATGCTGTTGATAACCTGTCACAACTAGCTACATAATTAAATGTTTAAAAAATCTATAGTCTTGTGAAACATTTCCGCATTAGCAATAGGAATTTATTTAGTGACGGGCTTTCTTAATAAAATACTTGCTCCCTCCCTGGTGACATAGAAACTGGTGGTAACATGTAGATAGACTGTCCCGATTAGCCATTGTACATAAAATGGATTGATAACTTAAAGTTAGTTACCACTAGCTCTAAGTCCGTTTTACTAGGGCTTATTCTCTTTGTCTAAATGTTTATTAAATACTTGTCATTGGAATAAGACAAGAAGCTTTTCTACTTGAACCTCCTGGCGGGTGGGGGTTGATGTATACATCTATGTTTGAAAATATAGTCAACACAACCACTAGATTTCAATCATTTATTTCATGGACAACGTTGTATGCCCTGCATCATCATCAGTGCTCTGTTAAATCAAGACACACACAATAAAACCAATGATTTTTAAAAAACAACAAAAACTTAAATCATTACCATTAAAACAAGAGTTTTCAAAATCTAAAAATACACTTAGTCGACAAAACATAACATTTGTCTAAAAATATTTCTTAAAAAAAAACAACAATACATTTATATAATTTATAACTTATAAATCTAGAATTTGAATAAATGTCCACCTATAAAAAGCTTTATTAAAATTGTAATCTTCATTTTCATACTAACTAATCGTAATCATTGATCTGCTTATATAGCCCGCGGCTACAGAGAAATGGCTCTCTATCTATTCTGGCCTTGAGAAAAGTTTCCTCCTCTTTTCCTCTTTCATTCGTTAATGATTAAAATTATTCAGAATGTGACCAGAATTTCTTGTTGACTCCAGATGAATCCTGTAGATCAATTAATAAATACCAAATAATAATTTTTATTATTGATAGTTATAACAGTTTTTAATAATAATAATAATTATAGTCATATGGGGCAGTTAACCACACGTAAATCATGTGTATGTCAGGTGAGAAGGGGAAAGTGGTTGATATTTTGTAAATATGTAATCTATAGGAGCCCACATATGGGTCACCTCTTTATCGCACTTTCACTCAACACAATTTCGTTGGAATTCGAGAGTACCATATAACACTCTCATCTGAATATTGATATATTTGTCCAATTTTATATATATATATATATATATATATGTTTGTTTAAATATATTAGATATATTAATTTAAATACTCTATACTTTTTAAATAAATAATAAACTATCTTCTTAAAAATGTTTGCCATTCACTTGCCTATCAATATTATCCTTGAATCTACGTTGGCCGATGTTTGAAAATATTGATCCAATTGTTATAGTTTTTTTTACCAAGAAGAATCGTTGAATCTGACAGTTATAACACGTTCTTTATCAATTATTATACTTGTTGAGTTGTGGTGGTATATTTGAGCTCAGAGAGATTAATTCCTTGTTCTGAATCTCATGATATAGAATAGTTTAAATAACACATCTATTTCGGTTGAAATGGCAAGGGTTGTTATGAGAATTAAAATAAATAAAGATTAACAAACATGTACATAATAATTAATAATGTGTTCACTAAAATTATCGATTTAATTAAATGAACGAAATTTTAAGATTTTCATCAAATAATTGTAAATCATTGTTAATTGTCACTGAGAGCATTGAGGAAACCGTTTTCTTGGTTTTCATTGGAAATGAAACTAAAATATTTGGCTTTCTTCGATTATTTTACAGTGCAATATATAAATAAATGATTACTATTTTCGTAATTTATTCCTTTTTTGGATGAATGGAGTATCTTTTGTTTTTAATATAATGGGAAAGTGTAGTCTGTAATCATGTGGTTATTTACAATTGCAATTTGAAAATATATTTGGAAGCTTTCTGTTCGGGTTTGCAGATTTATTCTATAAACTAGCTCAGATACCCGGCTTCTCCCGGAAATTGATTGGAGGCTGAATGGTGATGGTATTTTTTTTGGCAAGGCATTACTTTGCACGCTATTTTGACATTTACCCATCCCAGTGTTTAGGGTTTATACCGATTGTTGGCATTTGTTAATAATAAAATTAATTTTTTATGTAAGACTTTACTGTCCTCCATATTGTCATATTTCCCGTCTCCTGTGCATTATGCATAGATTTCAATTATTAAGGACAAAATATTAACGTAGATTTGAATTAATTTTTCCAGGTGAGGTACCTGGAAAAACCTGGCAATTCATTGGAATGAATTGTTGAGCATATCAATATTTCTACGCAAATTACTTGCTCCATACATTGTTCCTGGAGAAATGTATAAAACAAAAGTTAATCTAAATAACAAAGTAAACAACTTTTATGTGCATGTTTGTCGAAAAACAAATGAATTTTTATTTCAGGCCTCCCTTATAACCCCCACTCCCGTTCTAACCTAAAAATGTTAATATAGCTTATAATATTGGAAAACTTAATGCTAATTCAAATACCGAGTTTTGTTAAATTCGGTACAACCGTTAGAGCGCAATATAATAGTTGGCTCCCGCTTTAGTTTTTGGTGTATATCTCGTTTATACTTTGTTAAAAGACAAAAATGAATATCACAAAAGTTACTCTAAATAACAAAATAAGCAACTTTTGTTATGTTCATATTTGCCGAAAAACCAGTAGGAAACGAAATATCGCTATTTTTAATTTCTCCATACTTCTCTCAACAGCTGTCAAAATTACATGTTTGGATGGCGGAAGTGTTCCTGTACTTCCTAAATCTATTATGCTTCTGTGGAATGGTGATTACGGAAGGATGGGGTACCCAACAGTTTTGGATGCTAGTAGAATTCGCCCATTCTTCCTGGTGTATCTGTTTTTGGTTACACTCATGCAGAATTCAACGGGAAAACGCCGCATGTCCCTCCTCTTTCATTTCTTGTCAGTATCCGTATAAATCATTTCTTGTTTAATGGTCCAACGGCTGGCCTGTAGAAAGAGACGGAGTTTATACGTTCCCTGTCATATACCTTCATGCGATTTATGGATATTGTTATGGTATTTAGTATGAAGGAAGGCAAATTAATGATGGGTAGATAATCCAAGGACGAGCCGTCCTTAGCCCTCTGAAGCAATTGCTACAAGCACGAGTGAAGCAGGAAGGTCGGTGGATCCTCACACGACCATGGCTGCATCTTCCAAACAGATCACGAACTCCGTGATCCCCGCCAATTGTGGATAACTGCTCATGAAGGCTGCTCATGATATTGTTTCCCCGCCGATTGTCCCCCCAGGAAGTTATGTCACGCAGGATCGATAGGGCCAAGACATTGGGAAATATTTTTTTTTTTTTTTTTTACGCCCGGCTGGGAGAGGGCGGAGCTATTAGAAGAAGCGTGGAAAACCCCATTTGATCCGGTTCATGAATGCAGCCTTGATTTGCTGGCCATTTTCTGCTGATTCTCTTTCATGGGAAGGTTGCTCATCTTAAAGTTCTTGAGAGTGTGTCGGGATTCGGAGAAATCATGGATGTGCGTTTGACCCACAAAGTATAAAAGATGCACGTTGCTCCTTCCACCACTTTCGTTGCACCGAAGCTCCTTCCTTTTGCCAACTTTTTTTTATATTTATTTTCTCATCAGCTTAGGCTATTAGAAATGGCCTACTTATTAATATAATAAATAAAATTTTATTATTTTTGTATTAAAATATGACTCTTGTATGTTGAGGAGCTTATTTATTTTAAATCTGAATCTATTTCAATTACTTCCACCCCTCTTCCAGTTCATTATGCATTGAAATAACTTGGTGGACTTTTGACAATACACCAGCAATCAAACTTAACAGGTTTTTAGCAGATTTCCCTTAAGGGAAATCAGCTATTGAGGTTGTACTCATGACGGAATTTTCGAAATTTTTCTTCAAATGTCCATCGATCCTACCCAGGAGATGACGAAAATGATGTCCGTTCAAAACTGTATATATATATATATATATATATATATATATATATATATATATATATATATATATATATATATTTGACTGTTACCGCTCTAGCGGTCGCAATTTTTGTTTGATTGTTGCCAAACTCGATATTTAGTCGTTTTATGTAAAAATAAAGATCAAGTTCGTTAACGGCTGAAATCGGACCAGAGGGAGGGGGGTTTAGAGGGGAAGATTTTCGAAAATTCGATATATCTCCGTTACTATACGTCGGATCGAAAAATTGTATAGAATCAATCTTATTGCAAATTAAATTTACTATAAATATTGTTATATACATTTATTCTCTATCTTGAATATTAATCGAGATATTTGCATTTGTATTCTGCGTGTGGTCACCAGTAGGCTATGTTCGGACTTTCCGCCGAGAGCTCTGGCGGCCGTTTCGATAACTATTCGTCCCTCGTGAATAGGTTTAGAGGTTAGGTTAACTGTTTTTTGGGGCTAGAAACTACTGGGTTATTACGCCCTAAATAATGTTTTAGGTTTAGAGGTTTCTTACTACTACAGTTGTTATTAGGCAGATTTCTCTACTGTAAAACTTCACGTGGGAAATCTGCTTAGTTTATGCAGCGCCTGCGTGACGGACTTTCTTATTTTTGCACAGTCCAAATACATTTTGAACAATCCTCAGAATCGTACCTTCACAATCTCAAAGCTTCTCTAAAATCAATTAAACATCTTAAGAAAATTGTTTTACTGCGTCGGACTTCTACATCCACTTTGTATGGGCTCCTACTTATTGCTTTTTATTATAAAATATATGTTCAAGTAGCTAGTACTCTAATCAACAGTGAAAATGGATATCAAAAAGGGTCTCTCGTCGGAATCGTGTTTATAGACTCACAATTTTGTACCAGTACCCAAAATAGTCTTTCCTCACAGAAAGTCACAGCGAAAAATTTCGTTTATTAATTAATCTGTAAAAACTTTCCAGCCATATACATACGTATCTACATAACTTAAAATTATGGTTAAACCGATCCCTTAGAAAGTCGTACATCCAAAAATCTACGGATACCGTTCATATCGATTACTACCTAATGTCATTTCCTGTCAAAATATACTGAGTAACCCATGTTTGTTGACTAAAATATTTCTTTATTTCTGCAAACATATTCACACCCAGAAAAAAGAGGAAGTGATTATAGATCTTGTAGATTACGCGTAATTTAATCAACCCGACAATTACAACCTCACTCATGAATTACTCTTGACAGCCCTTGGTATAATGAAATAAAAATTTCCCATCAGTGGTCTCGAACGTCAAGAAGCGAAATCGGTAGAGCTGCCAACTAAAATCGGTACATTTGTACCTAAAATCGGTATATGACAAAAAAAAAATACATTTTTTAATCAAATTCGTTTATTTAACAAAAAATCCACTTATTATTATATTATAATAACATAAAAATCAATTTTCAACATAAAAATCAACTTACAACTTAGTTGATTTTTATGTTATTATAAAAAATATGTCATATTTTAAAAATATGAGATTTAACATAAAAATATAATAACGTAAAACCTACTAACTTACATCTAACACTCTTATTATATTAATAAATTATGTTATGGCAATTATTACTTTGCCAGCGTCAAGTTAAAGAAAGACAAAAACTGGAAATTTAGAGATTTTGAAAGTTAACGAAGTTGCACACCAAAAACGGAAAACTAAAACTTAAATTATTTTTCATAATGTTTCGGATCGTACCAATATTCTTTGGCCACAGCTGCAGTCATTTTTAAATTAATTTCTAAGTCATAACAATTAGCATACATGAAAAGTCGTTTTGAATGCAGTAGGCTAGTGATTGACTCAGTAGACAGCCTATTTCTCTGTTTTGTTTTCATAATATTAATTTGAGAAAAAATGCGCTCAACATTGGGAGATGAATGGGGGATTGATAAAATATTAAATATAATACATAAAAGTAGCTAACAAGGGAAACATTCGAGTCTCACTTACTTCATCCCAAAATAGTTCTACGTCATCAGAAAATGTTTTCATTTGATCACAATTTCTTAGAGTGCGCCACTCTGGTATCAATTGTTTGGAAATCATTGTCCTGAACAATATTAGGAAAGAGCCTGATAATAGGCACTATCGAAATATATGGACCAATCCGCAATAACTGCTCATTCATACTTGCTATAAGGTAATTCCCCGTAACATTAAACATAAATGAAAAGGGTTGCCAACAAAAAATTTTGAAATCGGTAGGAAAATCAGGTAAATTTCCATATATTTTCTGAAATCTTGGTAAAATCATTGCATTTCGGTATTTCGGTAGTACAGAGTCCATTTCGGTAGAAATACCGAAAAATCGGTAGGTTCGAGACCACTGTTTCCCATAGTTTTATGAATGAAAGAGCTGACGTAGCGCGCTCTTGTGTGGAGCGTGGGAAGTTAGTAGTTGGGCTGTCAGCCGGTAGATGGCTCTTGGCGTTCAGGGACGAGTGCCAATCCCCTCCTACCTCACTGGCTTCATATATACCAGAGTATGTTCCCTTTTTGTTTGGGGCAATCGTGTCTGAGGGATAGCCCTTTGCCCAGCGCTGAAAGCAGAACATCCCTTCCTAAGGCAGGTTCGGTCCAGGCTCCTCCCTCTTAAATTGTTGTTTTAACATCTGATCTAACAATAGCCTTGTCCACTTGTTAATGTTTGTTTACTAACAATACTGACACAGTGACAACCAGTGAAATCATATAACATCGCTCAGCTGTTAGTTTCAAATTAAAAAAATATATATTAATATATTATTGTTTAAATTGCATATAATTTAGATGCTGATCATTAGATTAAATTTTCATTTAGGTGTGGCTATCAATTAGTTACTGCGTTTTAAGCTTTAAATTATATTTTACTACCGATGCTAAATCAAAACTATGTTTTAGTAAGCTATGCTGTATCAATCTGAATTTTCTCTATTATTTTCACAACCACAAGCCCCTATTAACCTATAATTATTAGTGAATTTTTACTGTTAAGATATTAAAACCGATAGCGTTAATTTAGCGATATAAATTCAGTTTCAAACCTTAATTGTAGCTGCTTACCAAGGAGTGGTTTGAAGTCCTCACACTTCATAAGGCTGAACAATTTAAACGTTGTAAGCTAAATTTAAAAAAAAAAAATGTACTTTATGTGTATGTTTCAAACGATTTGAAAAAGTACAGTCTTCTATGCTTTAATTATCTAATTAATAATAATTCCATTTCAGTGAGGCTAGAAACCTCCTCTGAACCAACTCTTCAATTACTACGCTCAATATATTAGTAATTTGAGTTTTAGAAAAAGATGAGGAAAACACAAATTAAATTCGGGCAAAAAAATTATATCTACATCCTTTTTTCCCCCTGGTGCCGATCCACTCTGTATAAAGAAGCATCTATAGTGTAAAATTCTTTGTATCAGTTACACCAGAGGGAAAGCAAAATTGTAAATAAATATATGTATGTATGCAGTGGTTAATGTATTAGTCAGTATAAAAATATTAATACCTCAACCCATAATAGGTGGCAGGAAAAATTTCAGAAATTAGAAACTTTATCTAGAAATATGTAATAACATTGATCCTTCTTACAAGTTATTGCACTGTTTTGTCCCAAGTTTTTAATTTTCGACATTTGAAGGCAATTTATTCAGTGTGAAAATAGAAAAAATAAATAAATAAATAATCAGGGATGAGCCAGATCACTCAGAGAAAAGAATTTAAGGTTATGCTCTTAATAATAACAATTTTAATTACATTTATTAACGGTTCACATTGGTGAATTTCTTGGGGAATAATTCTCACAAAAACGTTAGTTTTGTTGAGGTTAAAGTCAAAATCTCTTCATCATCCTGTGATATGAACATATATTATGTTACAAAGCTTTAACTTATGTATTTTGAGCTTAGAATAAAATACGGACACGTGCGCTTACGTTGTCTAATCAACAGATTATGAAACTTAATTTCGTTTTGAATAAAAGGGTTAGAATGAGTTGTTTAAATATCATAATTATAGAAGCCCTGGACATGGACAATTATGATACATGACAGATGCAGATGGAAGATATCGTAATAAAGAATGACTCGTGGGTTTTGAAACATGTAAGATGAGAAGCCAGAAGATGAAGCCGAATCTCTGGAATGGGAACTGGCGGACAGTCAGGCAAAAGCTGATGATGCTATCCTTCCTATCAATCCGAGTCAGCTGAAACAAGTTAGAGGATGAGATGATGTTAGCTACATTTCGCCAGGTATGGAAAAGGTAAGCTCCGTGTTCCAATCATGCGTGATTTAGTTCTACAAAAATCAACAATCGGTAATACTTTCTTCAACAGAAGCTGAGTTTATGGTGCCTAGGATCGAACACATAGACGTCAAAGATTGAATCATTCGGGATCTTATTAAGTGGGAAAAAGTGAATCTGGAATACTGTCCCTTAGAAGAAAAGTCCGTCACGCAGGGGCTGCGTAAACTAAGCAGATTTCCCACGTGAAGTTTTACAGTAGATAAATCTGCCCAATAACAACTGTTGTAGTAAGGTATCTCTAAACCTATTCAAGAGAGACGAGTAGTTATTAAAACAATATTTATAGTAAATTTAATATGCAATAAGATTCGTTCAATACGATTTTTCGATCCGACGCATAATAACGGAGATATTTCGAATTTTCAAAAATCACCCCCTCTAAACCCCCCTCCCTCCTTTTGGTCCGATTTCAGCCATTAACGAACTTGATCTTTATTTTTACATAAAACTATTAAATTTCGAGTTTGGTAACGATCAAACAAAAATTGCGACCGCTAGAGCGTTAAAAGACAAATATATATATATATATATATATATATATATATATATATATATATATATATATATATATATATATATATATAATTTTGAACGGACCTCATTTTCGTCATCTCCTGGGTAGGATCGATGGACATTTGAAGAAATTTTTCGAAACTCGCGTAATGAGTACGACCTCAATAGCTGATTTCCCTTATGGGAAATCTGCTAAAAAGAAACTGAATTATTGAAGAAGTTACTGTTCCGACGGAAATTTCATGTCCTATCAACAAAAATAGGAATACATGTACATTCGTTAAATTAAATTATTTATTAACGTCCACTTTTTACAACTGAGGCTAACCTGGGACGGTTTACCTACAGGTTACCATCCTTTTCTAACCAGGGTTGGCCTAAGGATTTTAATTAATGAATTCCGTCACTAAATGAATTCCTTCATCCAGGCGGAAATCGAACTCGCCACTCTAGGTTTACCATTGGAGCTTAACCGCTTTAACTCAAGTGGCTCACCTGAGCCCCAAGCATTCGTTATGGAGGATGCTGAGGTTAAAGTCGTCATAACAACATGATATCGTGATATGGGCATATATATTTTGAGGTTGGAATAAAATATGAACACTTGTCTGTATGTTGTATAATTTTTTCAACAAGTTTAGAAGTTAAAAAAAACATTAAGATGCTTTAGTTATAACTAAATCAGGAGCTATCTCTGGAATATGCTGGATGGTAGAGGAACCAATTGATAAGGATCAATAAAAAGGCCTTGTCCTCTACTGTTGTTTTTAATTGCAAAATGCACTTTGCATAAAATTAAAAACAATAGTGCAAGGCCTTTTTATTGATCATTAAAGCAGGAGCGGTCATTTCTTGTAAACGAAGTAGTAGGAATTTATTTTAGTGAGTCTGTCTCAAAGGTTGTCCTAGGTCATTAAGACTAAAGTCTTTATTTATAATTTAGCATTGCATACATTAGTGAGACTGAATGTAACTATCAGTATGGGGGTTCGTCCTCAGTGATTCGTATTGATTCCTTATCTGTTACGAGCCCTGCATATCTTTCAGAGTTCCCAGTGTAATCGTAGATGTTTGTCGTTCCAGCTGATGCACGAGAGCTTGTCTTCGTGGAAGTCACGTCTTGATCGTAAAGGCTGCAGCTCTGCCAAGTCACCTCAACTCGTTGAAGGCTTGGTTGGCATGTAACTGCTGGCTTTACACTTGCACTACACTACGTGCGTTTCGCTGAGCCGATGCACTGTTTCTTTAGAAGCCGAGTGTCATAAGGTCACTTCTCCCTGCGCTCGGGTTTGGCAAGCTTTGCGTTGGTGCGCTCTTTGGGAGTGAAAATTTGAATTAATACTTATCCCAAAGGAACAGCACGAATTGAGGTTTAGGTCAAAAGATTCTAGTTTAGCATTCACCGGTCGTCTATATCCAGTGACTTCATTGAATTCCTAACTCGTTCCTAGATCATTCTTATCACTTGAGTGATCATCTAGGTCCGTATATTTTGGGGTCATGGGGTAGTCAATCCTACCGTCGAAGCTGAAGACCTTCCTGACCATTCGCCAAGAATTGGAAAGGGCATAATAAAATAGGAGCCTTAGGAGACTAAGCAGACATCCCAAGCTCTGGTATGGCCCACTAGTGATCTCTCACCATATCTCTTTCCTAAGTAAAAATCCGATGAGAGGATATGGGGGGGGGGCAAGAAAGCACGAATAACACGGTTAATATTAAAGTTCAGAAGAAATGAAAACCAACAATTTTAAAGCATCAATCTTAATTATTGACGTCATTACATCCGTCACGCATACCTCTCGCATAGTTAAGGTCCGTGGAAAACTAAATTCAGTATTTAAGCTTGAAATAATAGGTTTCATGATATAATGGCTTATTGTCAAGTTGGGATAGCTAAAAAGTGTGAGTTTACAAAACACTGAAAATTTTAAAAAATGCAATTTTTTTGGTTAATATATGAGATAGTGAAAAAAGTGTACATCTTAACATTCAATGGCAATTAAATTTGGAATATGAGTTTTCTATACAATTCGATTTCATTCCCTCTCTCTTGGCAATATCGAGTTCAGCAACAATCAACCAAACTTGTGACCGCCAGGCAGTAAACAGACTTACACACACACACACACACACACACACACACACACACACACACACACACACACACACACACACACACACACACACATATATATATATATATATATATTTATAAAGTTTTGAAAGGACCTTATTTCCGATGTAGCATCTATGGACATTTTAAGAAATGTTTCGAAATAGTGCCATGATCATAAGAAATACAACAATATGGGTTTGCATCAGTTCCCGGACTTCAAAACAATAGTTATTTATTATACAAGTGACGAAGGTAGATCATTTTACAACTCGAGTGAAACGTTTACCCACACGAGCGAAGCGAGTGTGGTAATTTCACAAGAGTTGTAAATTCTACTTTCGTCACGAGTGTAATATTAAATTTTTTTTGTAATCGTGTAATTCATGATCAGATCTAACCAGAATATGAACAAAATTAGGATGTTGTGAAGATTATGGTATGTTGTTGGTAGGTTATAAGCATGGTTGTGAAAGGTTATAAGCATAGTAATAAAACAACTAGTGATGATTGTGAAGTAGTGCAGTTATAAACAAGTGCAGGTTATAAACAAGGAAGGTAATTATTATTATAATTAAATTTTTAAATATACTGATTATTTCCACCAATAATTTATTCACACTTGTCACACAATGTTAAGAAACATTTAAAAGCATTTAATTTCCAACTTCAAATTATTTTTTAATTTATACTTATTACTAATTAAGAAGGCAATTCACTTTCTTCACATGTGAAGAAAGTGATTACTTTCTTCACTCTATTGCAAAATATTTCACTTTCTTCACTCATTTCAGTTTAGTAATGTTATCATTATTCAACGATTACAGAAAAAAGTATTTTTTACTATGTATTATACAAAAGTCTTGTAAACAATTTGTTGTTTTTTTAAATCGAATATTAAAAAAAAATAGTTTTTTGGGTGAATTTTGAAAAGAGAAATTAATTTTACTGATCCAAATAATATAATTTTCCTTGCATTTTTCGTCATTATTATGAATAGATTTATTTTAATCTTTTTATTTCAAGTTTTGTTTTACTGATTTCGTGGAATGATTTTGATGATGTTTTGTGCATTAGATTTTGCGTTGTGTAGCTTCACAGAGAGATATGTATTATTGACAGTAATTGCTATCTATTATTTCTTATTTAGCGATCTTCATTGCTATTAGATTCGGCTTCTGATATAAATTCCATAGAGGAGATTGACATGGAGTGCTAGAGGACTGACAATTGTGTCAAGGTTTGTGGTCTCGTGTTTTGATGACGAGTTCTTGGAGCATTCCAATTGGACGACGCTGAAAATGCGTGAGCTATTGCCAATGTGTTTTGGCAGCTAACAGTCAGACATTTCATTCGAAGAAGCTATAAATTCTCAAAAGTTTGTAAATAATTTGGCTACACTCATAAATTTTTGGCCATGAAATGAAAAATAAATAAAACTAAACGTCTGGAACGAATAATTCAGTGTCCTTAAGTTTAGTCGTCCCAGCAGAACTTTTATGAGGAACTATTAAATACATTAGTAAAGTTAAGCAGTTAAAAAAAAAAGAAGTTATTTATTTATCATATTCCTGAAAATTCCCACCGCTATGTGCACGAAGGGCACCAACAGGTTACAAACCATTGAAATGAAATTACGTTAAATGTTTCAAAAAATTAAAAAAATTACTTCTTCCAATATTTATTAAATGCAGGCTTTATTGGAAATAATTAATTTTATTAGCTTATTCATTCATAGTACATTTAAATAGGTTATTAATCTTGTAAATATTGGTCAATCGATTTCTAATCAATTTACATTAATTATTAAAATAATTATTTTGTTATTATTATTATTTATTAACGTCCACGTTTTGCTACTATGGCTCATTTGGACGAGTCAACAATATGTACCCCCCTTTTCTAGCCAGGGTGGGACTAAGGATTTTATTTAATGAGTTCGTCACTAAATAAATTCCTATTGCTCAGACGGGAGTCGAGCTCTCCACTTTAGGTTTACCACGTAAGATTGAAGCAACGCTTTAACTCACATAGCTAACCTGAAACCCGAATAATTATATTACAGACTTTAAAGTAATATTGATTCTTATTTTAATAACATAATAAATAGTAGTTTTTTAATAATAATAGTTAGTTAATAATCTTAACTTACGCTGTGAATAAAGTTATATAAGTGATAAAAAATACGACACAAAATATCTGTTAAATTATATGAAGACCAATTGTATTTTACAACAGGGCACTAAATTACATGTTTACAGAAAACCACCAAAACCCGTTAAAAGATTACACAAATGTCTGTAATATTACGTTTGATTATAAATTTTAGGCGGATTCATCAACTCCGGTATGGTCTAGTGGCTAGGATACCTGGCTCTCACCCAGGAGGCTCGGGTTCGATTCCCGGTACCGGAATTTACATTTTTTTCTTTTAGGCTATACATTTTTTTTTTTTGTTTAAATCGCGTAAAATAATTCGTAATTAGTACATTGTGCAGTCGTTCCATTTTTTAATTCATTTATTTTTCAAGTGAAAACTTCTTTAGGCACGTTGTGCACCCCGTAAGGAAGCATTTGCGGGAGAGGAAAAAAGTATGAAATCGCGACACCGCCACCGCTAGTACTCAACTCAAAGCTAAAGGAGCTTCTTTTCTTCATAACTCCTGAACCAAATTAGCTAGAGTTTTCATTCACAGATACTATATATCTACCATTTTTACTTTCATAGATATTTTAATCCGAAGTTTAAATAAATTCGAATATTTAAATAAATAAATTCGAATATTTAAATAAATTCCGATATTTAAATAAATTCGAATCAAAACTGTTTGTAATCTACTTTAGCTACCATATACCGATCGTATCACTTTTAGAAATTGGTGATGATGCTGGCAGTGATGATGGTGCAAGAGTTGTTGAAATTATGGATAGAAATTGATTTTTCTGAGTGTACTTAACTTATTTTTGTAAGGCATTTTTTTTTATCACTATTATTTTTGTCATTTCATTTTTTCATGTAAAATAGAACATAACTGTTACTTATTGATAAATAACTAAAAATATTTTTAAAATAAGACTTCGTAAAAAAAATTTCTCAGCAATGCCAAAATTGAGCGATCAAAGCTAAAGGAGTTTTCACTTCTACCGGCAGTCCCCTGACTGCTTATTTTTTTTATTAACTAGTTACATGTTGTTGAATCGTTTCCATCAGATTCCATTAAATGTTGTTTAATTATTAAATTCTTTCCACAAAAAAAAGTTTAAACTATTTCAAAACACTTTTTTTTCATTTTTAACTTCAATCAAGGAGCTGGGCCATTTTAATCCACTCGCGTTGTTTTTAGGGAGGACTTGTTCTTTAACCATCTTTGTTCTCTCAAGTGATTAATCATTCAAAATTGTCGAAAAGTATTTTTGGAAATAGAAATACTATGTTGGGTGTGCTGTGTGAATGAGAATCAAACGAGATGATAAAGTATTTCCAATATGAATAGTTTATGTTTGAAATA
Source organism: Riptortus pedestris (assembly GCA_019009955.1). Taxonomy (NCBI): domain Eukaryota; kingdom Metazoa; phylum Arthropoda; class Insecta; order Hemiptera; family Alydidae; genus Riptortus; species Riptortus pedestris. The sequence continues at coordinate 101,701,263 of CM032231.1, read as the reverse complement.
ATCTTTACATTTATGTATATGTGATGGAGAAATTATATTTTAATATATAAACTAGCTATTTTCAAGTTCAACAAATATGGTGAACAAACACTCTAAGCCTAGATGTATTGATGAATTCAGAGTAGTGTGAACCTACCTACCTCTACTCTACCTTCTCAAACCATCTCTTTTGACTATTTTTATTGGATGCTAAAAGTATGTTAATAGAACATTATTCCAGGCAATTCCTCTTTGAGAAGTACGCTGTTACCGTAGACAGCAACCGTGAGTGATCAACAAGATAACTTTATTTACTAGGGGGAGCGCATATTTGCAAATTTCTTCGTACCTGGTACAGAGACGTAAAGGAGTGAACTTATTAAATAATGAAATATTTAAAGTTATTTATGCAGAAGGGAATTGGCTAAGTACAAACTTCTCAACGATGGGGTTATTATTACCCTATTCATTGAACTATTGCAGTCATTAATCTTCAACTCACTCTAACAGTTCAATCTAAGCCAAATCATCTAATGAAGAATAGCCACCAGCTGCTTGAAATAGATGACGAAGTTACATTCATGTTATTGTTATGTACATATTTCCATTCAATTTTCGTAAAGGTATATGTTTTTCTGTAAATGCGAGTATTGATTGAAAAACTAAAGTTACCTCAACTCATATTTCAATTTTCAGAACAGGGTGGAGTGGTTTAAAAAAGATCCGATATTTTGTGTTGCTAAGAAAAACGTTGACTAACCAATATTGTTCATAACCTAAATTCCTTTCTGACACCCATAGAGTTTTTTGGGTAAGAAGGTTAACTTTTTGATATGGTTAAATGGTTACCTTTGGCTACATGACACTGGGGCGCACCGGACCTTCCATAAATTCCTTTCTATTGTTATTAAACCACTCCTACCAAAGCGATTTTCATATTAGCTTTTATACCACCCATTTGATTTTCAAGTCTTGTTTACTTATGGTTTTCATTAAGGGAGAATTGGAAAATAGGAAGTGAGTTACAGTATGTCGCATTAGCACTTAAGAAATCTGCTTAGATGACTCACTACCTGCGCTTTTTTTAGTTGTATATTATATATTTTCTCCTGTAACTTTATGAGTTGTTCCGTGTATTTTTAGAGCAGAGTATTTTAAATAACTGACTGAAAAGGCATTATTGAATTTTGATAAAATGTGGTTATAACAAATTTAGTGATATTTTCAGAAATATTACAGCACATTTTATATAAATTATTGACATTTATAAGCTCCTATAATTTTTTTATTGTATGCTAGTATTAGTACAGATACTATTGTTCCCACAAATATTTCGATTTATCAAAGGACTTTAAAGGGATTAAGAAACCTTTACAGTGAATCCATTATCACAATACCTTATAACACATCAACCTAAATTATACCATTTACTATTTAGGGTTACTTTTTTATTTATTTTGGTGTTTTGCAATTTTAGCGATTCGCACTTTTATTAGTTGGTCTAAAAAAATTGTATGTTATGTTTGTTATCACCCTTTTCTAGCCAGGGTGGGACTTAGTATTTTATTTCCTGCGAATTCGCCACTAAATAACTTTCTATTGACCACACAGGGATCTAACCCATTATTCTAAGGTTTACCATGTTTATTGAGACCAACACATGAACTCACATGAGTCTGTCAATTTTTAAACAAACATTTTTATTAATGCCCATTTAATGCAACTGAGGCTATTTAGGAGGCTTATCTACAGGTTACCACCCCATTATGGTTACCAACCCTATATGACTAGCCAAGTCTTATCTTGTAGAAGCACGTAATATTTATTTTACTCTGGAAATAAAATAAAAATGTTAGTATTCTATCAGTTTCAACAACGTAAACAGTTGGTCAGTGAATAGGTATATGTGTGTTTCTGAGATATATCCACAATATTATTGACCGTTTTAAGTCAATAAGACCGTTTATAAAACACTGTCTCTAAAGTAAAAACGAAGTGTCCAAACGTGTTTATGTTAGTTAGTGACTGAAATGACAGTGTTATTGTATGTTCTAAATTTGTGCCTTTCAACTATTAAGAGCCTCTTCTGTAAATACTTGGTGCTGTTTTCTCAGTTTTGGCTCGTTACAACTCCGACTCACGCGAGTTAGTTAGAAGACAGAGGTTTGGAACACATCCAGATCACGCTAATCTCAAAACAGCACGAACTTTAAGATTTGTTCAACTACCTGTCTTCTTCACTCGGTTGAGTCACTACTTATATATTATCTCCGACACATCAAGTGCATTTCTGCTCTCGCTGCATGACTGTATTCCATCGAATTTCTTTGTCTAATCTCTCGAAAACTTCTTTTGAACGAATATTAAACTTCAAGATCTTCCATTTTGTCGCTCTGCTGAATATTACTCATTCCGGGTAAATTAGGCAGGTTAATACACCAACGTTATAGCAGGGTGATTCAAAAGTTTAGTGTTTATGGCTCATTCATTGGAAAGACCCTCCGTCTGTCTAAAATTAAAGTTTGACAAAGAAAAAACCTAACCGACGAAACACCTGGAAATTAGCACCTATCCTACTTAAAAAGCATCCGTCACGCAGTGGCTGCGAAAAGTAAGCAGATTTCCTACGCGTAGAAATGGCACACTAATAATCTCATCTCGTCATATAATCTCTATTTCTCAACCAAAATTCGATAAGTAGTAGTGGGAGGTTACTGAAGGCAGATAACAAGAAAATACGAATATCCCGCATTGTGCTTGAGTTACCAAAAAATGCATAGAGTAACAATTGTAGAAAATCAATAGTTCGACAAGATTGATCCTATAACATTTTCCGATCTCACTCATAATAACGGATTCATTAAATAAACTCCTTAGAACCATCATGGCTAGAAAAGGGTGGTAACCTGTAGATATCCCGTCGCGATTAGCCATAGTAGCATAAAGTGGACGTAAATCAAACCAAACAAACAAAATAATAACAGAGATATTTTGAATTTTCTAACCCTCCTCTAAACGACGACAATTCCAATCTGATTTCAGCCAATAACAAATATGACTTTTAGTGTTGACTGAAACGGCTATATATCGAGTAAGATATTGATAAACTAAATATTTTCATGTGAAGGGCGACAATTTTTCATTGATGACGTCATCAAATAAGGGATGTGCATGCATCTCACTAAGTTAAAAGTTCAATAATAACCATATTTGGTATTTAACCTTGGACTGAAGACCATCCCCCGTCTAAACCCCCCTTCATCGTCCAATTTATAGCCATTAACTATTATGATCTTTAATCTTCAATGGAAATGTTAAATAACGTATTTTGTATAAATGAAATAAACGTTATTGAGTTTAAATTGCTTTGAAAATGAATCATTTCATTTGTAATGTTTCGCTTAAAACACTCTAAATGGTTGTCATATACAACAACCATCTTCTTCATTTATTTTTACTTGTGTTCTAAAATTGAATACTATTTATTTTTAGTCGTGTCATAACTACAGCCAAAACACTAAATAAGTACCCTCTGCTAATGAATGGATCTCTCATGCGTCTACAAATAATTTAAGTAAATATAGTTATAGTTAAGGGGCTAAGTGTTTGGTTAAGGTAATGATTAACGATTTTTTGTATTTCTATTTAGATAATTTTTTAATCTTTTTACTAAATTAAGCGGACTCAAATTAGCCATGTGAGTTATGACGTTGGTCTTAATCTCACATTTTAAACCTTGAGTTCAGTTTTCACATGGACAATGGAATTTATTCAGTGGGGAACTCACTAAGTAACATCCTTCGTCCCACCCTGGCTACCTGGGGGTAACCTGTAGATAACCCGTCCTTCAGTTTCACAAAGTGGACGTTAATAATAAATAATAAATTACCGGCCACTTTGAGTAACTTGAACAAATTTGATTGGCGTATCTGCAAGTTACCACCATTTTCTAGCAAAGGTTAGACAAAGAATTTTATTTAAGGAGTTCATCGCTAAATAAATTCATATTTCACTGCGGAAATCGTTCCCGGAACTCAGATTGATCGAAGAGAATTAAGACGTTATCATAGTCAATCAGGATTCTGCTATTTACGTAATACAATAGAAATGACAGTTAAGGTGTTAGTTTCACTTGGCAACCCTCGAGACGTGAGTTCGATTTGGAAAATAGCTATTTATTTAGTGACGAACTCATTAAATAAAATCCTTAACCTTAAAGATAATCAGTCTTAATTAGCCTTAGTATCACAAAAGGAACGTTAATAAATTGCGAGAGGCTTAGGTTAGCCATTGTTGTCAACAAGGAAAGTATGCTAACACATAGATAGATATCCCGTCCCATTTAGCCTTATTTGCAGAAAATGGACATTAATAAATTATATTGATAATAAATAACTACAACATAGAAATGGTTATAATGTAAGAAACCAATGTCTCATAGATAGGCATTGTATTTCGTCTTGTTATTTATAACGAACTTCTACTTTATGCTAGTTTGACAAAGAGAGATGTGTTATATACTGGTTACTGATCTTTTGTAAACAGGATGCGACTAAAGATTGTATTTAATTAGTTGGTCACTAAATAAATTTCTATTGTCCACTCGGGCATCGAAATTTCGCCTATAGACCTATCAAGTACATTACGACTTACTCCTAAATCCACGTGGCTTCTCAGAAACTCAAGTTTTATTCTACACAGTGTAAAATCGTTCATTCAAGATCCCATTTCATTTACAGTGTCTTTATTGTAAGCAGCCCCTCTACGCTTAAGTATTCTAATCACTGGCTAGAGTTTTTTATTTTCTTTATTTTATGATAATTGACGTAAATATTTGACGACTTTGGCCATGGCTAGATTTGATTTATACGTTCAGGAATAGTTTCTCACCATCCCTTGACACTGGGCAACACTGAAAGCTGCATTGATGTTACATATAGTGACTGATAAACTTAGTCAGTGTATTTAGGTTACTGAGGGTCAAGAGCGGTGACCCTGCATTCCATTTGTTGTACTACTTCCTATTGTTGTTAGTTATCGCCATTGTGCAGGAGGCACTGGGAAAATGTTGCCATGCCCTCAAACCGTCGTCCCTTTTTTTCGAAAAACAAGGACATCCTTGCTCGTAGAAACACTGGAAATTCCTTAACCCTCTGGCCACAACAAAATGATTTGTAGACTGCTTTCCTAGGAGGCGCGCTTATAACTCTTTAGCAGACTTTCCTTTAGGGAAATCAGACTCATGAAGCTTGACTTCAGATTACCGCAAGAAAAAGGGACTTGCAAAGAAAGGCAGGACCTAAGGGTAAAGCCCTGCGTGGGTTTGGGCAGATAGCCCCCTTGTACAGAGCGAAGCCCTCAGTTTTAAGGGGTGTTGTGAAACGGTTTGGGTGTTAGAGTAATTGGGTTGTGGTTGGTGGACCTAGGCATCTGGGAGTACCAGGTGCATCATTTATGAAGCTGAATCGGATACCTAGGAAATGAGTATATATGTCCTTTCACGCTCATAATTTTTATTTAATCATTGCCAAACTGTATATCTAAACGTTTTATGTAAAGAAGATGTTCAAAAGGGGAATTTCAAAAATTCTTAATATCTCCGTTAATATGCGTTGGATCGCATAATTTTATAGAACCAATCTTATTTCAAACGTACTGTTCTATAAATGTTGTTATACCCATTTTTTCACTATCTTGATTATTTACAGAGATATTTGCATTTTAGCAGATTTCCCTTAAGGGAAATCAGCTATTGAGGTCGTACTCATGATGCGAGTTTCGAAAAACTTCTTCAAATGTCCATCGATCCTACCCAGGAGATGACGAAAATGAGGTCCGTTCAAAATTATATATATATATATATATATATATATATATATATATATATATATATATATTTGTCTGTTAACGCTCTAGCGGTCGCAATTTTTGTTTGATCGTTAACAAACTCGGAATTTAATCGTTTTATGTAAAAAGGAAGATCAAGTTCGTTAATGGCTGAAATCGGACCAGTGGGAGGGGGGTTTAGAGGGCGGGATTTTTGAAAATTCAAAATATCTCCGTTATTATGCGTCGGATCGAAAAATTCTATAGAATAAATCTTATTGCAAATTAAATTTGCTATAAATATTGTTCTATACATTTATTCTGTATCTTGAATATTAATCGAGATATTTGCATTTGTATTCTGCGTGTGGTCACCAGTAGGCTATGTTCGGACTTTCCGCCGAGAGTTCTGGCGGGCGTTTCCTTAACTATTCGTCCCTCGTGAATAGGTTTAGGGGTTAGGTTAACTGTTTTTTGGGGCTAGAAACTACTGGATTATTACGCCCTAAATAATGTTTTAGGTTTAGAGGTTTCTTACTACTACAGTTGTTATTAGGCAGATTTCTCTATTGTAAAACTTCACGTGGGAAATCTGCTTAGTTTACGCAGCCCCTGCGTGACGGACTTTTTTAGATTTCGGCCTTCAGTATACCCCCCACCCCCTCATATTCATGTCAAATAAACAATAGGCTGTTATATTATGAAGCACATTATTTGAAGACTAAATATTTAATATTGTTCTCATTGAGCATTTACATTTTGAGATAAATGCAAATACGTTACGCTCGTGGGAAATCCGCTGTTAGCGCAGCACCTGCGTGACGGCCTTTTTTCTTATATGTTACAATATTCTCATATGGAAATATTAGTGGCTTCCCTCTCTCCGATTCTTCTAGTAATTATAATACCCACAACAAGCAGTTATCCTACGAGTTCCAATAATCCTTCACATATTTGCCCTTTCTTCTGAAGCGTGGACAAGTTCTTCAAAGGTATGTGCGTGGGAGTATTTCCTTCTGCACGATACATAGATTACTTTAGGCGGCATTGTAATTGTTTACAGATACCATTAGCATAACGCGAGCAATAACAACTCGAGATCGAAGCCAGTCAAGCGTTCAATCGCAATTATAGGTTTTGATGTTTGATTGACGATCCCAGATATTGGTCCCCGTTCCAGCGAAAGACCATTAACGAATCTGAATTGAAGGGAATGCGCAAGGCCGCGGCTGACATGTTACGAGAACCAATTGTGCGCGCTAAGCTGACAGTTTGCTTTAAATCTATTTTCATTGCTTACATTTGCTCGGGCTTCTAAGATCTCAAGGCTGACAAGCCCTCTAGCGGCGGCCTCTATAACCTTAACTGTTAATTCCTGCTTGCCGTGCTTCATTCCTTCGTGCTTTCGAAATTACTTCATCAGCTCTAATATCGCTTTATGCCTTTATAAGAATAGTTATTACAAGCTAGCCAAGTTGTAGGCTTACCACAACACATTAACTTTTAGTAGATTTCCCTGTAGGGACTATCTCAGTTACAATACGTCGGATTGACAAATTGTTTAGAACCAATCTTATTGCAAATTAAATATACTATAAACATTGTAATATACATTTATTCTCTATCTTGAATATGAACAGAGATATTTACATTTTTTAGTTTTCAGCCCTCAGCAAACCCCCATTTCTACTCATTTTACTACTATACTTACAATACTCTGTTATATAATAAACCACATTATTCGAAGGCTAAATACCAAATATTGTTTTCTATCGACCTTTATTATACGAGATACATACAAATATGTTCTGATGACCCCATCCATACTTCAGTAAATGTTTTTCTTTCCGGTGAGTGGCTGGCAGACCTGTTTTGTTTACATTTCAAACGCTTCCCTTCCGGAGGTTGTTAAAATTGCCTGAAAGATTTCTCATTACCGTTTGTATTTATTCTCTTAATATTTATGGTGGTGTTATGTGTTTACAATTTATAGTAGATTTATCTATTATAAAACTTCACATGGGAATTCTGCTTAGTTTACGCAGCCCCCGCGTGACGGACTTTTTTTACATTTCGTAATGTGCGAAATTGGGAATGTCTTTAACCCGACGTAGGAGCTTACTTCTATTATGCCATTGCCCGAATCTTAACACCCACTATGCGTCGAGGCCAAAGCCCCCAGAAGGCCACCCAAAATGACTTTGTCTACTTAATTGTTGAATACAGTGAAATTAAGCCTTTCTGTATTCGCGCGCGCATACACAACACGTTGAGGTCTTAACTGTTTGCGTTTTAAACAATTAATATTTGCTAAGAATTTAATTAACCTTTAAATTACCCCCCGCCCCCTCCCCCAAGCATTATGAATAAATATCCTTCTCGTCGTTGCCAAAATTTAATATTTGAGCTCCGTAACTCCGGTGATTTTCTCATTTATCGAGTCATATTATTAGCCATTTATTTTATAAAATTCAGAAAAATATTTGAGGCATTAGTATATATGTTGTACATATAATTTAGACCTTAATCTTCAGCTGTTTTTCCAAACACCAAGAAAGACTGATATAAACTCTGTTAAAAAATATATAATTTAAAAAAGTTTTTGTGAAAGATAATAGAATTTCATGTTTTATATTGATTTAATATTTATTTAATGATTTAACGTAACCTCTTCTTGAGTCTATGAAGTAATAAGCAAGTAAGTAATTCGTTAAGTAAATGAGTCTATGCAACTTGAATAAAATATTTATACATAACATAGTAAATTTTGATGGAAGATCCTTAAAATGTATTAATGGATTTCAATAATCACTCCACAATTTATTTAATATACATTCCCTGACCATGTAAAGTTAAAAATATTGCCAACGTACTCTGCCATAGGAATGGCAGAGTACATAGCAAGCCTTGATATTTTGCTTTTAAAATGTATTTGTGTTTCACAAATCACTGGTATTATAAGGTCCACTTAATTTTATACTACAAATTATTTACTTAAAAAAACTGAATATTCATCAATCCTATCAGTTATTTATGTTCTTCTCTGGTGGGGTTTATGTATATTAATGAAGTATTTCTGTCTTCTGATAAATCAGCAATATTGAAACTAAACATTAGGTTGGAGTGTGGCTGAACAACTTCATCTCTGGAGCAGAAATAGGTTGATGATAAATGTGGACCTGCGCCATAGTAGAAATAAATTGAACATTATTGTGTGCACACAATTAACATATCTTCTGTCGGATTTAAGTTTTTTTTCTTCTTCTTCAAGTTAACAGTGCAAAAATGGTGGCAAAAAAAAGAGGGCAAGAACTTAGCCTTTTTAAGGTTAATATACCAATATATAATACACCTAAAGATGTATATGACCTTTTAGCAGATTTACCTTAAGGGAAATCAGCTATTGAGGTTATACTCATGACGGAATTTTTTCTTCAAATGTCCATCGATCCTACTTAGTAGAAGACGAAAATGAGGTCCGTTCAAAACTGTTTTTTGTTTAAGCGGACTTTTTTTTTTAACGTGGAAATATGTTATTTTTTTTTCATTAATATGAATAAAATGTATTCTGTAAAATTAACATTGCTTAATGTAGAATATTTAAAAAAATAGCAACTACGATGAAATTGCTCTAAACAAACAACAACGAAAACAATATATAAAAATTATTAACAAAAAAATAATATAATAGGTTAAAATAAATTCAAAATATTATTAATTAAATGCATTAGGGAACTAATTAAAAATAAAATAAAATATAACGAATACGAATTTTAAAAATGTTTATGTATAAACTAAAAAGAAAGTTAGCATCCAAAAATGACTCAAAAATTAAAATGTAAAACTTAAATTAAAAATATATCACTTGTCAAGATTTTTGAATAGAAGTGTTTAGTCTTTAAATGTTCGAGTATTGTATCTATGCATGGACCCCCCCCCTTTGTCAGTAGTTCTTGTAAATTGCATTGTCTGCAGTAGGTTTGGATACTTAAATTATACCCCAAAACAATATCATAACCTTAGAATTTAATTTTATGGCGATGGATTTTAGCAATAGAGCTTCCCCACCATAATTTTATTTTTTTTCAGCGTATGAGTTTTTGAGTTGTCAATTTTTTTGGGCAAAGCATTGTTTGTGCTCAGCTTTAAAGTCAGTATGTATTGACTTATTTAAAAATTTATTGGGAAAATAAATAAATTTCAAATAAGTAAAAAGGGGTTTTATATTTGACGAGAGAGGGACTGGGACAAGGAGACGGTAGGTATTGTATATTTGGCGGGAGTTATTGACTGACACATACCTTTGTAGTGGTGTTGGGAGAGAAGTGGCTATCTGGCCCGATGCCACGGCACAGCCGGTATCTCCGGCACTAAGCCCTCGTCTCTGGAGTCTATTTGTAGATATGCTACAGCTCTGGACACACGCTCCTTTCTATACACTATACAGTCTGGCTGTAAGGCTCCTACAAAAAGTCAGTCACGCAGGGGCTGCGTAAACCAAGCAGATTTCTCCAAGCTCTTGACAACAATTTTAACAATAGATAAATCTACATACTGATAACACAGTGGCACCGTCGTCATCAAGTGAATAAATACAAAAGATAATGAGAAACATTCCAGACGGGAAGCATCTGGAACCTAAACAAACAGGTGTGACAATTTCTCACAGGAAAGAAAAAAACAATTACTGAAATATATCAGAAAATAACATATTAATTTTGTTGAAAACTATTTACTATATCTAGAACTGTACTTGATAGTGGATCAGAATAATTTTTATCTCAATCAATCGAATTTTTGTAGTCCAAGAACTTAAGAAGGGAGGGGGGGATCACCATAACATATTTTCATTTATCTCGTATAATAAAGGTCTCTTGAAAACAAGTTATAGTATTTAAGCTGCGAATAATGAGGTTTATTACATAAGAGTGTATTGTTTATATAACACGAGTAGAAGTAGGGGTTTGCTGAAGGCTGAAAACTGAAAAATGCAAATATCTCGGTTAATATTCAAGATAGAGAATAAATGAATATAACAACATTTATAGTAACTTTGATTTGCAATAAGATTGGTTTTATACAATTTTTTGATCCGACGTATAGTAACTGAGATATTTCGAATTTTCGAAAATCTCCCCTCTGAACCCTCTCTCCCACTAGTCCGATTTCAGCCATTAACGAACTTGATCTTGATAAAACGTTTAAATATCGAGTTTGGTAACGATCAAACAATAATTCCAACCGCTAGGCGTTAACAGGCACACACACACACACACACACACACACACACACACATATATATATATATATATATATATATATATATATATATATAATTTTGAATGGACGTCATTTTCGTCATCTCCTGAGTAGGATCGATGGACATTTGAAGAAGTTTTTGAAAATCGCGTCATGAGTACGACCTCAATAGCTGATTTCCCTTAAGGGAAATCTACTAAAATATTGTATATATATATATATATATATATATATATATATATATATATATATATATCCATCCCTAATCCTTTCTATTAGCCCTCAAAGGATCGAGTTGAACATCATTAGTTTAAGTAGTCATTGGTTCTATAACATTTTACTATCCGGCACATAATATTTTGAATTTTCGAATTCACATGCATATACGTTCTGTTGGCCCCCCCCCCTCCCCCTCCTTCAATATGGATGAACAAAATATGGACTACTAATGTTTGAGTGATTGAGATAAAAAAAATTCTGATTCATTATAAATTACAGTTCTAGATATAATAAATAGTTTTCAATTAAATAAATATTTTATATTCAGATATATTTCAGTAATTGTTTTTTTTTTTCCAGTGAAGAATATGTCTACCTATTTGTTCAGCTCTGAGTGGTTGGCAGACCTATTTGTTTACAATTCAGACGCTTGCGTTGGGAGCTTACTAAAATTAACTGAACTGTGATTTCTCATTACTGTTTGTATTTATTCACTGTGTTAAGCGTTACCAGTATGCAGATTTCTCTGTTGTAAAACTTCTCGTTGGAAATCTGCTAAGTTTACGCAGGCCTGATTCTTTGTCTTACGATTTGGGTTTGAAGGCGCGTTAAGGGATAGGACGGTCTTTTGGACTCTATGCATTTACATTTAACAACAATTTTATATAGAAAATATTTTCATATTCTTCGTTTACTAATTTAGCGAGTCCATATTACGTATGTTAGTTACTCTTTGAAATGCCAGTAAAAAGTACAATCGATGTTATTATTATTTTCTATTCTTAGCCTATTTTTTAAATTATTTTTCCCTTTCTTACTGTTCGTAAATTTTGTTTGTCTTGTAAATATGGATTATAAAGAGTTGTAATGCATCTGGTAACTTATTTCCATCATATTCTCGTCCTTCAGTCTGGAATTTGTTGCTTACGCTTGTAGACATGTTCGTTTATTCGCTGTCAAGTAGACATAATGAGGTGTGGCCTCCACCTTGAAAACGCCTCTTTATCGGTAAACAGAACTCACATGACTGCTTGATATATTACGCAAAATCAACACACACGAAGTGTTTGATAGAGCTCATTTGATATGTTGTTGATATTCTTTGTTTACACGGACACTTTGGATTTTGCTTTAGAACTGGTTTTTCATACACAGCACAAACAACAATATCTATTTCCTCAAGGATACTCTATTTACGCTGTGTAAGCCGAAATTCCAGCTGAATTAGTAAAACCCGTTTGTCTGACTAGTTAAGGAATTAGTTATATACATATTAACTTAACTACTACACTAACTACATATGACTCCGAATTGGGCACACACGACTTACGCATGGCTACTTATGACAAAAGATCAACCCCCGATTTGTGAGAAATGTAACACAAAACTGACTATATATCACATATTAATGGAATGTCAAAAGTATACAGATATTAGAAACAAATACAATATTTCCAATAGTATAGAAGTGGGCCTTGGATATGACCCGAAAGAACTCCATAAATTGTTTAATTTTGTAAAAAACACGAGTTTATACAAAGAAATTTAAAGTGCAATTGTTTGCATCCTTGTTTATATTGTTAAAATGGCGATATGCATGAGGATTCCAAAATGTGAATTATAAATATTACAGGGTGATGATAACCTGGTAGTTTTTCGCCCTTAAACCCTATACAACAACAACATATTAACTTGAGGATGTTTGTTGGAATTAAAGGAAGAAAAGCTATTTAAGTTCTACAGGAATCAAATGAAGAATGGTGCTTCTAGCTCAATCGGAATCAAATGAAGAAAGGTGCTTGTAGCTCTATTGGAATCGAATGAAGAAAGGTGTTTCAAGCTTTATCGGAATCAAATGAAGAATGGTGCTTCAAGCTCTATCGTAAGCAAATGAAGAAAAGTGCTTCAAGCTCTATTGGAATCAAATGAGCAAGGGTGATTCAAGCTCTGTCGGAATTAAATGAAGAATGATGCTTCAAGCAGTATCGAAACCAAATGAAGAAAGGTGACTCAAGATCTATCGGAATCAAATGAAGAAAGGTGATTCAAGCTCTGTCGGAATCAAAAGAAGAAAGGTGTTTCAAAAGCTCTATCGGAATCAAATGAAGAAAGGTGCATGAAGCTCTATCGGAATCAAATGAAAAAAAGTGCTTCAAGCTCTGTCGGAATCAAATGAAGAAAGATGATTCAAGCAGTATTGAAACCAAATGACGAAAGGTGACTCAAGATCTATCGGAATCAAAAGAAGAAAGGTGTTTCAAAAGCTCTATCGGAATCAAATGAAGTAAGGTGCATGAAGCTCTATCGGAATCAAATGAAAAAATGTGCTTCAAGCTCTGTCGGAATCAAATGAAGAAAGATGCTTCAAGCAGTATCGAAACCAAATGACGAAAGGTGACTCAAGATCCTTAGGAATCGAATGAAGAAAGTTGATTCAAGCTCTGTCGGAATCAAAAGAAGAAAGGTGTTTCAAAAGCTCTATCGGAATCAAATGAAGAAAGGTGCATGAAGCTCTATCGGAATCAAATGAAAAAAGGTGATTCAAGCTCTGTCGGAATCAAATGAAGGAAGATGCTTCAAGCAGTATCGAAACCAAATGACGAAAGGTGACTCAAGATCCTTAGGAATCGAATGAAGAAAGGTGTTTCAAGCTCTATCGTGACCAAATGAAGAAAGGTGATTCTAGCTATATCTAATAAAAAAAGTTCTTCAAGCTCTAGTTTATTACACCAACTACGCTGGGAAACTGCTTTGATGATTATTACTAATCTGTAGTGAATTGTTTTTGTGCACGTGTTTGTTTGGGTGGGTATGTCTAAATATCTACACTCACACCAGCTCCACATTATGTTTATACGAGTATATATCACACGTACGCACGCACGCAAACACACACACACTGGTGTATGTATATTTTAAATCATACTTTACTTCAATCCATGAAATACTACCAAAACATGTCTTACATATCTTTAATTCAATAATCTGTATGATATGATAGCGGTATATATTAGACCAATTATTTACCATTAATGTAAACTATTGCATGTCATTGATTTATATATATCTCGTATTGCAGTTTTGAACTTATTTTACTTAAATATTGTTCATGATATGTTTAAGACGAGTACGCAGTACATCCATGGTTGACTATTTGAAATTCTGTTTTCGTTTTATAAATGGAAGACGAGGATAAGCATCTGCTCATTGCATACTGATTTTTCATTTATTGAGGTTACCCATTCTGATAACGTTTTCATTCCAAGGTTGGAGGCCGTAAAGCGCTTTGGCCTTATCATTTGCTTGTCACTTCTCATATAAATATATTCTCTCTCTCTCTTTCATATATATATATATATATATACCCCCACCCATTCATTCAATCTCTTTGGCCAAGAAAAAAGTTTATTTATTTCTAGGGTGACTCTAAATTCTGTTGAAGTGTCGTATGAGAAGCAAAACAAAAAGAAATGGCGTCATTTCACAGATTCAGGGAACAAGCTGCTCTTTTAGCCGCCATTTAAAAAAAAGAATAACATTTCTGTTGCTAGTTTCAGACCTTTTAATAATTTATTTATTTGATTATTAAAAATCATTTATTTTTATTCAGAAATTTAAACTACTTAGTTACAATGCTGCTCTTGTTGAAGTAGTGAAATAATATTGCTGATATTATCAAGTCCAATTACATAGAACTAAACTGTGGGTCTTCGTAAACCAAGCATATTTACCAACTGCTGGATGGCGTGCACTTTAGAATCATTTCACTTTCTAATCTCTAATATCTTCTCGTAAAAAATACCTGAAGTTTAAGCTAGAGACTAAATATTAATAAGACTCGCCGCGAAGCAGCTTCTTAGTGCTAAAGCAATAAATTAAGAAACATTTCATGTGGAAATAGAACCTGTAGGAGTAGCGATTTACTTGAAGCTGATGAAAACTCCGTTAATATTACATTTACAGAAAAAAATAAAGTTTTCATTATCAACAAGATTGAATATGCAACATTAGTCGACCTTATAAAACGTATTACGATGTAAAGAGTTTACTTACGATTTTTATTGTGATAGTATATTTAATATGCCCCAAAAGAGCTATTAATAAAGTAAAACATATTGAGGAGAGGGAAGTCTTAAATAACAAATAATTTTATTATGAACAAATCCACAGCAAAGCCGGGTATGAACCCTAAAGACTTTGACGCGGAAATGTCAAAATATTGTGGAAAGTAAAGACTTGCCAAAAAAATGCCATCTTCATTCAAGCTCAAATGAATTCCCGGGCGAAGCCGGGTATCTTAGCTAGTAACGTATAAGTTTGAATAAGAACATTTAAGGTTTTCAAACTCGGCATGATGTCTCGCGCTGGACGTTTAAAAAGTGTAATTTCTTGCTGGACGGTTGGCAATCCTATTGCCAAACCATTCTAACTTTATTGCTACAAAAAAATTAGAGAAATATTTTTCTCCGTCTTTTAATTCCCGGTACTGCGCTCTTGAAATAATGAAATGTCCACCACGCTGGGGTAGCGTCCAATAGAAACAATATTTGGTATTTAATCTTAGAATAAAGAGGTTCATGTTATAACAGCTTATTGTTATTAGGACATGAGCAGGAGTGGGGGTTTACTGAAGGCTGGAAACTAAATATTCCAAATATCATCGTTAACTTAACCTTAGAGGAAATATGTATATAAGTACATTTATAGACAATTGAAGTTACAATAAGATTTGGTCTATCCACTTTTTCGATCAGACGTATATTAACGAAGACATTTTGAATTTTTAAAATTCGGTCTGATTTTAGCCGTTAATGAACTTGATCTTTAGTTTTGCATGAAATGTTTATATATGGTCCGTAAACTAACCAGATTTCCCGCGTGAAGTTTAACAATAGATAAATCTACATACCGGGAACACACCATCGTGAATATTAATTGAATAAATACAAACTATAATAAGAAACCTCCCGACTGAAAGTTTCTGAATGTAAACAAACAGTTCTACGTAATATATCTGAATATAACGTATTAATGTGATTGAAAACTATTTACTATATCTAGTACTGTAATTTAAAATGAACCAGAATAATTTTTATCTCAATCAATCAAATTTTAGTAGTCCAAAAACGTAAGAAGGGGGGGTGGTCACCAGAACATATTTGTTTCTATCTCATACAATCCGACGTATAGTAACGGAGATATTTCGAATTTTCATAATTCTCTCCCTCTATACCCCCCCCCTCCCCCAGGTCGGATTTCAGCCGTTAACGAACTTGATATTTCGTTTTACATAAAACGACTAAATATCGAGTTTGGTAACGATTAAACAATAATTGCGACCACTAAAGCAGTAACAGTTGTATATACAATTTTGAACGGACCTCATATTCGTCATATCCTGCTGCCTCGGATGCTCCGAGTGACCTCCAAACAAGAAATAGTTCACTATCGATATCCAATTTCGGTTCTGTTTGTTCAGGCTCTGCTGTCGACTAATTGAATACTCATTAGCGAATAGCTATTGAGAAGTTCCATTACTATTGAAGAGGAAGAGCCTTGAAGATATAGTCGAGGCGACTCTTCGAGGCAAAAGGTATCCAAGTAAGGCATGCCTCTCTTGATAAAAGGCACCGTTCTATTTCCGCTTATATTTCTACCACGCCCGAACATAACTTTTTTTTGACGAATTTGTTTTATAAATCATCCATTTCTTTGAACTCACGAATTCTCTGCCAGAACGCGTTAGTGTCGCTGCGATTGTCTGCTCTCGGTTGGCGGGAGTGTTGGGAGAAAATGCGCCTGTAATTATGACTTTGTCTCTTTAAGCAGATTTCCCTTAAGGGAAATCAGCTATTGAGGTCGTACTCATAACGCGATTTTCGAAACATTTCTTCAAATGTCCATCGATCCTAACCAGGAGATGACAAAAATGAGGTACGTTCAAAATTATATATATATATATATATATATATATATATATATATATATATATATATATATTGTATTTTTTGCTATAAAAACTGAAGATGTAAAATGTGAAATCGTAAATACCTCCATTATCTTCAGTTGAATCGAGAAATGTTATTATCAAATCTTATTGACAATGTAATAACCTTACAATGGTTTATTTGTAATATTCATTAACGAGAAAGAAAGATTAGGACATAATTTCCAATCCATTCAAACTTTATTGATACACTAAAGTTCCATTTTCTCCCACGTTTAATGACCGATCCTACTACTCTCTTGAAATAATTAAACTACATAATAAAATGTTGCTTGCTGCTATTATCTAATACATCACATGTGCGCTTTAAATTTCAAGTGTGCTCACATAGAGTTCGTAGTCAGGAACAAATGGAGGATATAATATAAGATGACTTTATATTTTGGTTTTTCTATCACGGGAAAATCTGCTTAATTTAGTCGGGACTACTTGGCCGGATTATGTTTTTAGAAAATAACTATTTTTTTAAGCAGGTGATGGAATTAATTATGCACCCGATATGAAACTGATAAATAATCATTGATATCATCACGGCTAATATTTCAAACAGCATTGGTCTGAATATAATAAGCAACGTAATAGACTCCTTAGGCGTGCGAACTGCGTCGAAAGTGAGTGGAGACCTAGGCAAGGCAATTGGAAGAAAGTCCATTGCTAACAAATCTTGTTGTGCCTCTCACCCTAACCACAAATCGCTGACAACAAATTGTCGTCTCTCCAAATTCCTCCATGAGTTAATCTTCATAAAAATCAATAGCACTTTCATGAATGTCTCATTCTTATCAATCTAAACTTTCTCAACCTACTTTTGGGCCTTTTTTTTTCTCGACCGAAATTTGAAGGGTTTTTAGACTCATTATGTCATATTGTCAGTTGGACTCTAGACTATGTCGTTAGTGTATTTTCAGGTGGATGCATTAGTTTAGGCCTCAGTACTTCTCGGGATATTTTTAGAAGTTTATTTTTAGGGAGATTATCTGGTTGAGCCTAGGCAGCAAAGGTTGCTGGTATTCCAGCCTGTATATACTCCTCTTTTATTATCAGATTTCCCCTTCGGGAAATCAGCTTTGGAGGTTGTACTCATGACGTGGTTTTTGACAAATTTCCTCAAATGACCGTCGATCTTAACCAGAAGATGACGAAAATGAGGTCCGTTCAAAACAGTGTGTGTGTGTTTATATATATATATATATGTATATATATATATTATATATATATGTATATATAATATATATTTGTCTGTTAACGCTCTAGCGGTGGCAATTTTTGTATGTTTGTTACCTAATGTCATGTTAATATTTAAACGTTTTATGTAAAGATAAAACTTTCGTTAACGGCTGAAATCCGTCGAGTGGGAGGGGGAGTCGAGAGGAGGGGGGGACTTTCGAAAATTCTTAACATCTCTGTTATTATGCGTCGGATCGTAAAATAGCAAAGAACCAATCTTATTGGAAATATAATGTTCTATAAATGTTGTTTAGTATGTTTTTTCACTGTCTTCATTATTAGCCGATATATTTGCATTTTTTAGTTTTCGTCCCTCATTAAACCGCCCCTAATATATCATATTAACAATAAGCTGTTATGTTATGAAGCACATTATTTGAAGTCTATATTCCAAATATTGTTCTCATTGAAGTATTACGTTTTGAAGTAAATGCAAATATGTGACGCACGTGGGAAATCTGCTTAGTTAAAGCAGCCTCTGCGTGACGGACTTATACAGTATTTAGGAAATATTCCAGGCTATCATATTGTTTGACTAATAGATCTGTAACCGTTTATTAAACTCGTTTATTGTCTCAGATACAACCGATACCTTCTCCTATAGTTGACAGATTTTTTTGTATCTTTTAGAATTTATAGTTCGCTGAATGAAAAAATCCACGATGAGTAAAATATGTAGGCATACTTCGTCAGATATTTATTCAAGCAGTAGTGACGACTTACAAGAGAATAGGCTCAGGACACAGAGATCCTTGTATTATCCCCAAATAGTAAAGATAACACAAATTATTAGTGACATTGGTTGTTCCCGAACCAGATGTTTCGTTGATGTAAAGTCATTTTCGGTGTGCGAGGTGCTTGTAAATGTTTGTACTTTGTTGTATTTATTAAAGAATTTAATTAATATGTGTTTATCGCATTTCCAAATTGAGGAAAAACTTCTTTTTGTGCACTCTTCTGCAAAGATCCTATGATGCCAATAACATTTATTAATTCATTCATCTTTTCTTTGGCGATCAGCTGATAAGGTATTGCGCTTCCAATGTAGCTTGCCCATTTAGTGACCTCAATTGTGCAAACCAGATCATCTCCTTTTATGAATGTCCTAACACATGTTGCATACATCGCCTGTTACGAGACATAATTTCCTCTTAGTTCTTATTGCCTTCATGCACCAATAACAATAACCTCCTTGGTATTATGCACTCCTTTTTATTGTATTATAAAAAATCCTATTATCGGTCTTATTAACAACTATGAGACTGTCATCCGGAGTCTTATGCTTCATAAACCAAGATTTTTCTAACCTAATTATTTTGATTATGTTTTATATTTATCATTATTTTCGTCTTAACAATTACCAAGACCAAAATGCTTTTAGAATGAGAATTTATTTCCTCATACTTGTTGTTGAAATGTAACCTTATTTATTATTGTATTTCTATTTATAATTATCAAGGAAACTCCAAAACGTCTATGACTGTTACAGCTCTTCCGGTGTTTGACATATTTGTATGTGGTATTAAGCTGCTAATAATATCATCAATACATATTGTTGCTCACGTTGAGTATATACTTCCCCACTTAATTATATTTCGCCTCTGTCCTTTCTTAATGTCTTGGAGAAGGCTTATGAGCTTCGCCTGTTAAAATTTTGTCAGATCACACTGAGTGGACTCTTCGTGAATCCTAAATAGTGTTACATTTTTTTTTCTTTGCATACGTATACTTGATTATATCTAGAAAATGACTACGTACATCTGTAATTGAAATGAACACGCCCTGTTTCTTTGATAGTTGTTTGTAAATGCCTAAGATAACTTCTTGAAGCCGCTCCGCGAATAGAAAAGCCTCTAGAAGTATGGAAAAGGACATCATTTACAGGATTTCTCAAAGATACGTGAGAGTCACCTCTGTAAAATATATACCAGTATACACTGATAAGCTAGTTTAAGAATAATAGTTACAACTTTTTAATCATACATTCTTGATTGCTGATAAAACATTCCGATATGATAATGAATATATTTGATACTCAATTAAACAGATAAAACAGTGAGAAAATGATTTTACTTTGGAAAAGTAAGGACATCTTTTATTCGATGCATTACCCCCTCCCCTTCCTATTTATCTAAATTTGAAATTTATCCGTACCTCTTAAGTCAATAATGATTTGTATGTGGCTTTTTCTCATGCGCATGCCAGTTTTATTCGATCATCAGCCAGGGACGACATTACCCTGACAGTACTAACCCTTTGTTACTAAAGAAACTATCGTGAGAGAAATTTGGTGATTTGATCGGAATTATTCGTTTCAACTTTCCCTAAATCCATTTTGACTAATTTCGGTGTGACGATCTGTTCATAAGTTTGAAAGTTTCTCTCATAACTCAAAAACGACTATGAAATTTCATATTTCGGTATCATTGAGCTGCCAAACATTTGGTTTGGAGAGTAATGAAATAGCGGATTTGGAAGCTTGGAGTGCTCGAGGAGATGGAACTACAGTAGCCTTCGTCTCCCCAGACGATTGGAAACGAGAGTTTCAAAAGCTCTTACTTCAGACTGGTTGAAAAAAACACGACAATAAACTGCGACAAATCAAAAAAATTACTGAGCGTTGGAACACTGCAAGTAGAAGAATCCGAAAAGAGGAGGTCGTTCTTGGTCGTGCCCGAATTGGACACACATAGTTATTTATTGAAAGGTTTATTCCCACCAACCTATGATTCTTGTAATGTCCATCTTGCCGTCTCACATCTCCTCAATTGTACGAAATCCGATCTTCCAAGAAGAGCTTTGAGCCTTAAACCGAACCTAAGAGAACTCCTTAGAGACGATGAAGAAGACATAAAAAGGCCTTTTGTATTCATAACTGAAATTTATTTGTTCCAAGAAAAATAAACCACCTACCTCTAATGACAATAGTACATACGGTATATTGTAATAAATAAAAATCTAGAGAATATTTGCATGGGTGCTTTTTAGCAGATTTTTGTTTATCATAAGGGTGCTAGGATGACATGAGACGTCCATACCTGATTTTTTTTTTCTTTCCATTAGGACAACTTGCTACCCTGGTTTTCACTCTCTTTCTCATAGCACAGCCTCATATTTTGGCAAACCATATAATTGTTTGAATCTTTAAAAAGATATTGTGGTTTCATTTACATCAATCTAGTCAAGTGTTACATTCTTATTTGCGAATTTCTTTCAAAATATCGAAACATTTGAAATGGAAAATGTAGAGGTGAATTCTTTCTAGAGGGAGGTTTGGCAGGACTGGGGTATTTTTATTTTTTATGAATGGGATAAGATATGGTGAATGGATGTGGGAGATACAGGGCGCCAGTGGTTGCCCCTCCTATTAGCGATTCGTCCCCTCCGCTGCTGCCGGGCCAGTAATCTCGTATTCGCCGCTCGGGCCGCTCGTCTTGTCGCATCCCAAATTGCTAGCACATTCCTTCCATCGGCTATCTGCGGTTTTTCTTTTCGCTCGCCCCATGGAAGAAACATAGTCTCTCATCAGTCGCTATAGGCCTATTTGTGTGTTTTAGCTTCCAGCCTTATCGAGCCGTATCACCACTACATTGGTAACCATGTTTGTACTTATTTAAAAAGACGTATTCCTTGGCGCCATTGAGCGGGCGATAAGCCCCTCCTCTTGAATGCCTTTCACCCCACCCTATCATCGGCCAGTAGTCTCCTTGCCATTCTCCGATTAACATGTTTTGTGCGTTCTAGTTTTAGACGTGTCACACGTTATCCACCCAGTGAAACAATTATTGAAAGTGATCAAAGGAGAGTGAATATTTAAATGTTGCTCAACGCGCTTTGTGTTTAAATACTTATATGATTGATAAGGTGATTAATCATTGTTGTAAATAATTCTATTCAGGAGACAACCTAGTATGTTGAATTTGACCGGCGAATTTGAAGGATGTTATATATAACGCATCTCGCCTTTCAAGAAGTTGTCACGGTTCACGAGTTCGTTAACCCTGCGCCCAGAACCACCACTCTACGAACTACTATTGTAAAGAAGGTGGGTCTATGAAATGGACAAAATTGCCTCAGTTAATATTTTGCCAAAAGACTCCTTTTCGACTATCAGTAGCTGTCATAAATGGGAAAAAAGGAAACTGTGAGAGGGCGAGCATAGCTATCGACTTGACAGCTTGAGAGACCACACCTCCCCTAGCTGGAAGGCCAGTTATGCACCTGATAGCCTCTGGATATGGTGTCGGTAGTTAGACGCGGTTTTCTGACCTGCCGCCCACCTTACAGCCGTGGGTTGCTCTGTGTCTTTTACACTGGTGAGTCTTACATTTTCATAACTTTGTTTCTCATTAATGGTCATAGATAATAGTTTGTTTATCTATCAGCATTAATCGATGGTCGACAGTGTTTGTTTTCATACATTACTTCAAAAAACGTTTTTGTGAATTCATTTTTCAATTTGTTACATATGAAGAAATGTTTTAATTCGCGTTTATGTATTTATAATAATTAAAGCGGCTTTTCCTACTCGTTTTTCTTCATAACGACCATTGTTTTTTTTATTAGTTACAAGATAAATAATTCAAAATGTAAGTAATTATGTCGTTCTACATTCAGCCGAGTTAAGTAATTAAAATAGTAAATAATTTTCTGGTTCTGCATTCATGCAAAGACATCACTTTTTCGTAATATATTTATCTCAGTTTGAAGCTCTACATGCTATTCATTTTGGCGAAAATTAAATGTTCCTTATCCTGAATTTAGAAGATCGCATTTTTCATTGTCAATATTTCGCATTGTAACTGATTCGTATTGAATCGTCATTGTTTACATGATTTAATTTAACTCCTTAGCTATCTGTATCAATGGTCATGCTATCGATAAAGAACAATTTTATAAAAAATGTATATTAATTCAAATATATTTTATTTGGCCTATCATATTATACTTCTTTTTTTCAGTTTCTCTTAACTCCACAGTCTATTCTTATAATTTAGCACATAATTTTGGATTATTGTGACTTCAATTTTATATTTTAATAATCATGACTTCCTCTCAGAAAACTGAGATCTGTTGCACATCTCTGTACTCTCTACTATCGCCTTCAATAACTTCGAAGGAAGTTGTTATTGTCAAAAGTATAAAAATATTAATTTACGAAAAGAAGCTAAAGAACAGATGATTTTATTAAGAAAAGATTCTTGAGTAATTGTAAACTGACTCGCAAGTAGCAGATGAGCCAAAATTAAAATAATAAATATGCCAAAAGACACTGCGTTTTTGCGACGTATGAGCTTCTTCCTCCGTGATTCTGTGTGCCTGCCGAATAACTCTGAAACTATATTTATATATTTTAAATACTCAAAAATCTAGGGAGTATTCCATTATTTTTATCTCTATGTCGGCTGAAAAAACATTGCTTGTGATTTCGAATACGATTCCCTAACTCCCTAGTTTGTCTGCGTATTCAGGATTGTCGTTGATCGTTTTCAGCGACTCGATTATTAAAAAAACAAGTAATTTATTTATTTTTACATCCACATTATTTAGCTGTTGAAGGATGATGTTGTGGGACAATGAATAGTTTACCTGTATCAGTAAGAGTTTCTACTAACAAAATACTAGTAATATTCAACCGGCCAAAATTACAGCACTACTACAATATTTTAAAAATAGTACCATAATGGGTATTCATTTTAAATAATTCTTTTCTACTTTCATTTGATACCGGGGTTCATTTAAACGCCAACGATAAGTATGTTTCTATTGGATTGCGTAAAATTTCTTTAAAACTTATTAGGTACTTCGGAATTTGAATAAAACCACACATTTTATTTCTTTGCTTTGATACATTTGATAGGTGGAACACTAATAATGGTATTATTTATTATCAGTGAGATTATATTTTAGAATAATAAAAATATCAATGAATTAAAAATAAAACTACCTACATGCTTAATGGGTACAACAAAACAAAAAAAAAATAAACAAACATAAAGTTGTTTTGCTACCTTTATTTTTGTGTTGTACCGATCGATAAGCCTAAATGACACCGTTCATCAGATAACCAACTCGAGTGGCATAGTGACAATGGAGATGTTGTTTGATAGCTTTTCATTCATCAATACAGCCCGTGTTTCGGAGGGTTAGGCATTGTTTATCGCCGGAGGCTAAGTCATACATCCCATAGTAATATACTTTTATTTATATGATGAATAAGCATATATGTATGTATGTAATTCCCACGATATTAAAGTTAAAAAGCTACGACAGGTGATCCGTGAGAAGAAATAGCCCAACAGGAGTCTTGTATATAACAATAAATGCAATAGTGGTAGACGACATAGATACGATGGGTTGAGAGGGTAGAAGAAAAATCTGCGGAATTTCGTGTCACGAGTAGTCCGGCAGAAGTTAAAAGCCTAAAAGACTGTATAGTTAACGGAAGGGTTGGGAATATATATATTGATATTACCACGTTGTTTCAATTTTAATAAATTAAAAATAAAATTACTTCTTCATTATTTATTATTTATTAATCTTATTTGATAATTTTCCTTAAGGGAAATTGAGTATTGAAGTTATTGTACTCATGGTGCTATTTTCGAATATTTTTTTTAGTTATCAGCTGTCAGTAAACTCCTTCTTAAACAGTTCATCGGAATATAACGATTATAGAATATATCATGAATTGTTAGATACACTTTTTCTCTATCTCAAATATTTACCGGGACATTTTTAATTGTTAGACTTCATTTAACCGCCACTATTAGTCATCCCACTTTAAGAATAAGCCAATAATTCTGAAACCTCTTATTAAGCATACAAATATTGTTGTCAACAGATCTATTGTAGATGAAATATATAAAAATAAGTTGCGTGATGGCTTCATGAATTTCGACTTTATTTGTTGACTAGAAAGTGTTTATTTGATCAATAACGTGCTCGGTATGGTTTTATTCAACAGTAAAGATCATATTGGTTAATGGCTGAAATCACACGGAATAGGAAAGGTTTAGAGAGAGGGGGGGGGGGTTGAAAATTTAAAATATATCTGTTACTGTAAGGTCGTGAAATAGTATAACACCTACCTTTTTAAAATATTGCTGCTCTACGACGGTAGTTTCATTCATTTTTTAGTAATCCCCTTCCTAGCCTTTAGAAAATCTCCAGTCCTACTCATGTCATATTAACAATAAGCTACTATATCATGAATGACTTTATTGGAAGCTTAAATGCCAAATATTGTTTTCAATCAACTTTTACAGTGTGAAATACATGGAAATACGTAGTGTGATGACGCCATCATTTAAGATTTTACGTTCTTAACTCGAAAATGTTTACTTTATGTATACCGTGCTTGATATTTTACTGCTTTATCCAAAACTAAACCTATTCAAAAAATCTTAGTATTTCCGTTTTTATGAGTCCGCTCGAAAAATGTTTATTACGTAAGCTGTTATTTAACTATTGATGCTCTGCAATTGTAGTTCTATATCTTTTTTTGTGAGTCAAATATTAATTGTAATTCGTACTTTCTGTATTTATCCTTTAGTATGCTCCTACTTCTATTCATCAGAATTTTTACATATATTGTGAGATGAGATCAGTAGTTTGTCAAACCAGCACTTGGAAATCTGCTTAGTTTACGCTGCCCTTGAGTGACGGAATTTTATTCAAAACCAAATAAACCTTGTTTGGCCACCCGAGGCCAATGCAGTTTGTATAGGTAGGTAATTGTTCAGACGATTTTTTTTATTGCTATGGACTTTTAAGTTGCAAAGAGAGCTAGCCAATCAATGATTGTACATTAAAACTGCATATAATGGAACGGGGAACTACAAACCTTGCCTAATATAACAATTTAATATAAAACATTTAGTTATTTATTTAGGTGTGTCGCAATTTAGTGATTCACACTTACTCATATTATAAAAGTCCGTCACGCAGAGGCTGCGTAAACTAAGCAGATTTCCCACGTGAAGTTTAACAATAGAGAAATCTCCATACGAGAGCCAAACAGTTGCGGCAAATGACCGAACTAGCTTTTGGCGGGAAACCCGTTCGTCATCCGTTATCTGCCCAAATTTAATAAAAATGCAAATATCTCGGTTAATATTCCAGATAGAGAATAAATATATATAGAACAATATTTAGAGTAAATTTAATTTGCAATAAGATTAGTTCTATACAATTTTTCGATCCGAAGTATGGTAACGGAGATATTTCGAATTTTCGATGGACATTTGAAGAAAATTGTGAAAAATCGCGTCATGAGTACGACCTCAATAGCTGATTTCCCTCAAGGGAAATCTGCTAAAACTAAATGTTGGTATAGCCACCTTATTATAAAAGAAAAATATGTTAAAATGTCTACAGACGTAGGTCGCAGGGCAATATTACATTTTATCCAGTGTAGTTGAAAAGATGTGTCTGTTGGAGGTGTTTCATGATTGTCGTGATGTAAGTATGTAAAACTAAAACAAAATTCTAACAATCTGCTCTGGACTCTCCTACAATGAAACGAGAAACTTTCTTTCAGTGACCTAGGGATCATTAGGAAAAATAATTGCGTTTACAACGTAAATTAAATCTAATGATAAAACACAAAATCATTAAAGAGGTGACTGATTCCAGATGTCTTGTTTGAACAAAGAATGCAGACAGTAGAGCTGGTATTGCATGCAGTGAATAATTCCGCTAAATTGGTCCCTATTAAACTGATAAAACTTTCATTACCTCCTTTATCAACTTAAGATCAGATAAACGTCTAGTTTCCTAACTCTCTGTTATCATATTATCAGAATTAATTTGAAATAACCTTTATTTCGAAATGTATATTCAATATGTATGAGTATGCATTTCGAAATGATGGTTCAAATTATTATATGATAACAGGTAGTTATCAGCTAGAAAATGTATTTCATTATCGTATACTATAAGATAACAGGATAAGAAAAACCAAAATTAGTTATATTAGCTATCAGATGGGACTAGTACAGAAAGGCCTCGTGCTAAATAAAAACCATCTCGTGAGAAAGGCCAAGTTCATTTCAACCATAAAAATGCTTCAGTTCTGTCTCATTCTGAAACTACTACCCAATATGGTGAATGTGGTATTTGGTGACGCTGTTAAACTTGAGTGGAATTTTTTTTTTTAAATCTTTTTTTATTTGAAGCCACTTTTTCTATTTCTCTCTTGAATCCCTGTTAAAGATTAGAGATCACCAGTCCATCACTGATGCAAACTGTTATTGATTAATTCAAATTAACCGTAGTAGAAGAAGTGTAAATTTATGATTCAAATAAAAATAAAATAAAAAAATAAACAAATTTGCATGATATTTAAAAAATTCTTCAGCTACTCTAACAAATTTAAAATATTCACAAATAAAAACGTATGAAATATATATGTACTCAATAATATATCCAGACAACTTTGCAGAAAACAGGATTTCTTTTTGTATAATTAAACGTAGCGGTTTAATTTTAAACAGGGTGTATATTATTTTTACATATAAGTAAAAACTATATTTGGAAAATTTGTAATGATAAAAAAGTAATGCCTTAGTAGTACAAATAATTCTTATTGCCAGTCCCTTATATTTTCAGAGTAGTTAACTATGTACACACACACACACACACACACACGCGCGCGCGCGCGCCCGTGTATGTATATGTAATTTTTTTTTTCTCACAATTGCTCTTTCAATATATAAAAATAAAAAATTCTTTGGGTCTCCTATTATTCAGAGGACTTTTTTCTATTAAGTGTTAGCTGGTTTTGGTAAATTATGAAAATAGATTTCAAATTTTCCTAGAGGAACTGGAAAGTTTTGCTATGTTTTGGTGGACTTTTTCTCAGCATTGTAAGATCAAAACTAATTTTGTTCAACATTCAGCAATTTTTCATATCGCGCTATTATTTTAGAAATATATTTATGGCAATTATAAAATAGAGTAATTTATGATTTATGAATTTATTACCATAGAATAAATAATTTATTACTGAAAATAATAAATACCTTTTAAATAAATGTATATAGCTACCACTTGATTTCTCCATAAGCAACTTATATAGGAAACTGATATCCGTGATTTACTGAGAACGTAAAACTAAAAAATGCAAATGACCCGTTTAATATTCTGGTTACTAAAAAATGAATAGTCATAAAATTGTAGAACATTACTTGACTAACAATATTGGTTATAATAATATTTTCCAATTCGACGATTAATTAGGGGGCTATTTGTGAATTTAAATTTTAAACCCCCCACTTCTTCTGGTTCAATTTTGTTTTCTTTAGAACTTAAATTTTACACGAAACAGATTTTAAATATCGAACTTTTTAACAATCGCATGAAAGTCCCGGGCGCGATAATTAATAGATGTGTTCATATATATGTAGCCATGAGAACGACTTAAGTTACTAAATTATTAAAATTGAGTTTCGGGAATTGCATTGCCATGATGAACCTTTTGCTAGTGATCTTTACGCTGGATAATTATCTTTCTTTTTCGAGAGGTCAACAAATTTACTGAATTAATATTTTGTTCCTGCTCGTATAAATTCTTACTGCTCTTGGCTTTGAGTCAGTCTTAAACGTGAAGGAGACTCCTCTGTTTGTTAGACAACATATGTGAGCAGTGAGAGATCTTTATTTGTACCTAGTATATTACAGCACAGTGGGTTTATAAATAAAACGGAAGTGTTTATTTTAAGCTCATTTTGACAGTAATTGTGTCTTTTATTTTTTAAAGACATTTTACCATGAACTAATCTTTTTCTGCCTGCGGAAGACATTCAAAGGTCAATATAGGCAACAAACAAGATTCTTCCCTTGCTTACTCTTTATATTTTAATGAAGTGCCATTTCCCAGGAAGTTGTTACGACAATAATATATAACCACATATTTATCACATCAATGTCTTTTTCATTTGTCCCGGACGTATGTTATTGTGGCATGCATATGCTCACTCCTTGTGATGTGCATGTAGCACACCTTCAAGATTTTATTACCAGTTGACATTTAACAGTTTTTCCTGAAGGGAAATCTGTTATTGAGGCCGTATTCGTGTCATGGTTTTTGAAAAATGCCTTCTAGTTGCCATCGATCCTACCTTGGAAATTAGGAAAATAAGAGTATATATGCATATTAATTTCCGTTCACGCTCTAGCAGTCGTAACTTTTGTTTGATCGTTGCCAAACGGATCGAGAAATTGTATAAAACCAAGCCACTTTAATTTCCTATAGTTGTCTTATACATTTTTTTCTTTATCTTGAATATTAATAGGGATATATGCATTTTTTTTTATTTTTCGGCATTCAGTAATCCCTCCACTTACAGTCATTCCACGTTGCCAATAAGCCAACATAACATCAAAGGTCTTATAATAAATATTGTTTTCAGCTAAATTTATTGTGTAGGATACATGTAATATGATGCCATAAATTAAGATTTTACGTTCATGACTTGAAAATGTTTATTTTACCTCCATGCTCGATATTTATCCGTTTCATTCAACACTAAAAATCAGTGGGCTTTGGGAGGGTGGTGCCATTCGAAAATTCAAAATATCTCCGTTATTCAGTGTCCAATCGAAAAATATTACAGAACCAATCTTGTTAAATTATGATGGTCTACAGTTTTCTTCAATACATTTTTTCGTAAGTCAATTATAACATTCGCTCTTTCTTGATTTCATATTTCTGTAAACCCCCACTTCTAATCGGATTTTTGGTGAGATCACTATTATGCCAAATCAACATTTCGGAAATCTAATTAGATTACCCTGTCCCTGCGTAACATCATTTTTGAGTGGATACAAATGGAAGAAAATTTATTTCAAAAAGTGATTTTTCACGTTTTGTTTAAGGTTATGATAGTAATTGTATTCAACATTGTCTTTTAATTAAACAGTACAAAATTATTGTGAGGACTTCAGCTATCTGCTCCGGCGATTGGAATTTTTGTTGTTCTGCAAATTTTTGATGGAAATGCGTCCATCTTCGTCTGGCAATAAATTTAATTTGAATAGCTACTCAATCATATGTTCCGGATTTTATTTTAATGTGGCTTTCCATGTCTCAGAGAGAGTGTCACCGTCCGAAGTTCTCACAATGAAAATACTTCCCAGCGATGCTGCCTCAAAAATAGTACAAAATTAATTAGGTCTGCTTGTTTTTCTAGTTTTTTTTCGAAAAACCATTTTTTTCGGGGAGTCCCGGGTACAAAACTACACTAGGAGACGTTGGACAATTTTGCCATAAATGTAATAAAGACACCCAACACCCCGACCCAAGTTTTCGGCATAAGCCCGAATATTGGTGCTCATTACCTCGCAATACCATTACCTCTAACATAGATTGACATAGTCCAAAGAGGACATGGACTATAATCGGCCGTGCCAGGTACGAAAGCAAGGGCACCAAACGAGTACAAGCTTGAAACTATGACAATATATGGAAAATGCATATCTTTAAATCAAGAAAAGTCCCAGGAAAACTTTAGGAAAAGGAGTTGTAGTTCAGCTCAAGAAGAACAGTCCCCTATACCTTTTCCTTCCTAGACGAGTTAGGGATGGATCTCAAAATTACAACTTCTGTCTTAATCAACGCTGATCGATCCAAAATATAAATGATATAAATAATTTAGTTACTCATCACAAAACGATCTAGAATTGATGATATGTCCTCATGTTGATAAAACATATATCTCCAGTATTATTTATATTATCTAACAATATTGCTTTAGGCGTAGTGTTTTTCAATAACAGTATCTTTAAATTTGAAATGCAAACATTTGACTAGCATGTTATTTCCTTACTCCTGGATCAATGCCGCTTAACGTTGAAGTTTTTAACAATGAATGCGACCGTTGTCTTATCGTCCACAAATATTGATTTTTTCCATTATCAACCTTAGAAACTCGAGGTCCCTGGTAAAACCAGTTTTAAGTTAATGGATATATTCACAGAATATTCTTTCAACTGCAATAAGCAACATTTTGATTACCTAGTTGTTATTAACCCTCATATAGCCTTTAGCTTTAGTAAGCTTAAGTTAAAATATTTATTGTAGTCAAATAGCTCCTCAACTGCCAATCAGTACTGACCAACAACTGTTCGTTACTTGTAATATGTCCATTAAGCAGATAATATTGCTGGTATTCCCGTGCATTAACAGATTTTATTATACGCAACCTGATCTATAACTCCAAATTATTACGGCAATTTACAGGACTCACCCAATATTAAAATTTGAATCAGTTAGACTCTGTTTAAGGGAAAGGGGTTTGAAACTATAACATTCCACGTTTAATTTTAAGCTATTTTTATGCTAAAGTGTTATTTAAAAAGTAGCTACCTCCTCTTCTAAAAATAAACACTGCAAAAACAGAAAATTCAAATTCCCTCCAAGAAAGGTTTTATTAAGGCTAAGAAATAGCCTTTTAAACTAAGAAGTTAATTTGGTGTTCAACAATTCTGTTGACCTTACTTACCTATGACCCAATCTACTGCCCAATATTAATGATAAGAACAAATAAAGATTTAGAATGAGTTATTAATAAAAATTCTACAGGCATTATTTAAGTAAAACTCAATTACACGAGCACTGAACAGAATATTAAACTATGCCTGTATTTTTTATCAAAATTATATTTTCATTTGAATAAAATCCTTTGTCCCACACTGGGCAGAAAAGGGTGGTAATCTGTAAATAAGCCATTCAAATTAGCTACAATAGCAAAAAATGAATGTTTGTAAATAATAAGAATAATAATATTTTCATTAAAATTAAACATTTACTATATTAATGTAATATATGAAATTATACTTAGTATTTTAAAAATAAATAAATAATAATAATAGAAAATAAAATATTCTATTTTCACCAATTAGGTAACAGACTGGTTCTGTTTATCAACATTTCTACGATTACTACTTTATATCACTGAAAGACCTGGGGGTCCTTCTATTCCCTTCAGGTAGCTCTCTTATTCGAGAACCTCTTTCAGAAAGCGATAATAATACACAAGACTTCTCACGGAATGCAAAGTTTATTATTCATAAAACATTGATTAGAACCACGTTAGTAATGTAGGATTGTGGAACATGTACTATCAAAAAGAAATTGTTTAAAGACAAAAACATATGTATACTTATATAATTTTGAACCGATCTCATTTGTGTCATCTACTGGGTAGGACCAATAGACATTATATATATATATATATATATATATATATATGTAATATAGTACCTCAATAACTTTTTCCCTTAAGGGAAAATAAATATCTGCTAAATATTGGATGAACTAAGATTTTTTAAATATATATATATATATATGTGTGTGTGTGTGTGTGTGTGTGTGCGCGTGCGCGCGCTTGCGTGAAATGAATTGCGTGAATGAATTTAGCCTTTATTATAAAGAGTAAAGTGAAAATAATAGTTTACAAAATTAATATATACCAGATTATAAGGCACAAAATACAAATGCACTAATAAACAATATTGCTTACATACTTTGAATTTATAAAACTACTTATGTTTCACTCTTTATAGGCCTTCCCCGAAGGGAGTATGGTCTTCCTTCCGGGTGTCCTATATATATATATATATATATATATATATATATATATATATATATATACACACACACACACACACACTCAACCGCAAAAAAAAAAAACCGGACACTTCATTTTTGTCGTATTAAAAGCTAATTTTCAGCAATTTTCTTTATGTGGGTATTCTAGTTATTACAGAGAATTTAGAGTCTAAGTCCATTGAACTAATCCCTTCAGGATTAGTAAACAATTAGATAAAACTCAGATTAGATTTATTTGTCGTGAAGTTGATCTATTCTAAACTGTAAGTAGTTTTTCGCACATTTAAACATCTTTAATTATTAACCAAGCATTTTCTTTAATTAATGTTTAATTTTTATTTCGGTCCAGAATAATGGGTCTTTCAAACTTAGATGGAAGGCCGGAGCTTACGTTACATTGCCGAAACGCTTGGGGTAGCGAAGTCTACCATTCACTGTAATAAAAATGGAGAATAATTTTTTTTTTAAAAATGTGTTAATTTATCTTTTTATTTTTTTTTTATTTTGAATTTTTGTGCAAATAATCAATAAAAATTATTCACTTTTGGCAGATTTTGTTTAAATAACCTATAGATTAACCAATTATTTTAATTAAAAAGAGTAATATACATATATATTAAGTATTTAACAAAATTATAAGACTAAATCTAAGTGTCCGGTTTTTTTTTGCGGTTGAGTGTATAACCTAAATCATATCGCTATGAATAAGTGAGTGCAATGTTCACAAAAACGGAATATTGTCGGTCCTTAACTAACTTATAAGTTACTTGAAACAAATCTTGTTGGTTAATAATTATTAGTCCACAAATCTATTGTGCAAATGTAGGTCGCTAATATTGATTAGTGATTTTCTTTTTTTCCCAAGACTCGGTTTTAGTATTCTTTTCTAGAACCAATAGCGAGACTCTTTAAATAAAACTGGTTTTCCCCACGTCCTGCCTAGCTTTGGCTTTATCATTTTCCACCGCCTCCGAGAAAACCTCCTTGGAATGAATGTGCTGTGGACAAAGGAAAGCTGCCCGAGAAGAAGTCCTTGGTCATTCCATAACAGCTGCCTCCAGACACCCACTGTATTATTTCATCCTAACCTATTTCACTAGTCTGATCTTGATCTTGTTAATGTTTTAAAACAATTATTTTATACCTAATTTATTCATTTTTGTTTCTTGTAGTGATCGAAAAATGTTATAGAGAGGTCTATCATCACGTAGCCAACTTAGTAATTACTTGATGACGTGTGGTAGATGGCAAGATTATTTCATTTAAATTTCTGCGATAATCAAGGAATTCTATTTTACGTTCGCTCTAATTTTCCTTTTAACACTTTATTTGCTCGCGGTAGG
Organism: Riptortus pedestris; assembly: GCA_019009955.1. Lineage (NCBI taxonomy): Eukaryota > Metazoa > Arthropoda > Insecta > Hemiptera > Alydidae > Riptortus > Riptortus pedestris. The sequence goes on along the minus strand of CM032231.1, from coordinate 101,666,789 downwards.
AACTTTTGGTCGCAGTTCGATCATTATGAACGCTTCATGAAAATCTAAAGATTAAGTTCGTTAACGGCTGAAATCGGACCTGCGGTGGTGGGTATAATAGAGGGGTTCAAGTCGAAAATTCAAAAGACCTCCGTTGCTATGAGTCGGATCTAAAAACTGTATGTAACCAATCTTCTTTGAAATGTAATTTTATATAAACACTGTTCTGTATCTTGAATGATAACCGAAATTTTGGTATTTTAAGTCTTCTGTAATCCCCCACTTAAACATTAAGCGATTATATATATTAACGTCTTTTTTCAAGCTTAAATACCAAATATTGTTTTCAACAGATCTTTACTAGATGAGATACATGGAAACAGGTTGTGCGATGACGTCATCAATTAAGATTTTATTTCTTAACTCAAAAATGCTCATTTCATCTACACCGCACTCGATATTTATCCATTTCATCCAACACTAAAGACCTTTTTCGTTAATGACTAAAATCGGACCTGGTATAGACGGAGAGATTCGATTATTCAAAATATCTCTGTTATGACGAGTCGAATCGAAAAAAAAGTCCTTCATGCAGGGGCTGCGTAAACTAAGCAGATTTCCCATGTGAAGTTTTACAAAAGAGAAATATGCATACTGGTAACGTAACACCACCGTGATTAAATACAAACGGTAATTAGAAATCTTTCAGTTAATTAAAATAAATTCCCAACTAAAACGGCTTCTGAATTGTAAGAATAATTTATAGTTTAATAACTCAAATTTTAGTAGTCCCAGAACTAAAGAAGGGTGGTGGCGGATGAACAGAAAGTATTTGCATAAATCTCACAAAGTAACGAAGGTATGGTAAGGTTAGAAACTACAGGTAAGGTTAGAAGAAGCTTCCACCTTAGCCGAGTAGTTACGGAAACGGCCGACCTAGTCCGAACTATACCCGACCACAGACTTCATAAAAATGCAAATATCTCAGTTAATATTCAAGATAGAGAATAAATGTATATAACAATATTTATAGTAAATTTAATTTTCAATAAGATTAGTTCTATACAATTTTTCGATCCGATGCATAATAACGGAGATATTTCGAAAATCCCTTCTCTAACCATCCCCCTCCCTCTGGTCCGATTTCAGCCATTAACGAACTTGATCTGTCTTTTTATTACATGAAACGGTTAAATATCGAGTTTCGTTACGACCAAACAAAAATTGCGACTGCTAGAGCGTTAACAGAAATATATATATATAGTTTTTAACGGACCTCATTTTCGTCATCTCCTTTGTAGGATCGATGGACATTTGAAGAAATTTTTCAAAAATCGCGTCATGAGTACGACCTCGATAGCTGATTTCCCTTAAGGAAAATCTGCTAATATATATATATATAAAATTTTGAACGGACCTCATTTTCGTCATCTCCTGGGTAGGATCGATGGACATTTGAAGAAATTTTTCAAAAATCGCGTCATGAGTACGACCTTAATAGCAGATTTTTCTTAAGGGAAATCTGCTAATATTATACAACTAATCTCGTTAAACTATTGGCGCTCTACAGTTGTTCTACTCGTATACTCAAATATCAGTCGAGTTATTCGCACTTTGTTTTTTTCAGTCTTCAGTAATCCCCTCTTCTACATAACGGATTATTATTTCGAAATAGAGACTATGTTGTGAGATGACATTATTAGTGTGCCATTTCAGCGTGGGAAATCTGCTTAGTTTACGCCAAGTGTTAAAGCCGACTCTCAACTCATTTAATTTATGAGTTCGATTTTCGAAAAGTTCCTTTAAATGCCCATCGTTCCTACCCGGAAGATGGCAATCTCCGTTTAAAATTGTATGAGCATATGTACGTATATATGTCTGTTAACGCACATTTTTGTTTGATCGTTACCAAATACGATGTTTAATCCTTTTATGTAAAAAAGAAGATCAAGATTAATGACAGGAACCGGACCAGAGGGTATATCCCTTATTTTACGTCGGATTGAAAAAGTGTATAAAACCAATCTCATTACAAATTTAATCTACTATAAATATTGTTATACGCATTTATTCTCTATCTTGAATATATATAACCGACATATTTGCATTTTTTTTAATTGTCAGGCATCAGCAAATCCCCACTCCTACACTCCTTGTCACATAAACGAGACTGTTATATATTCAACCATTTTATTCGAACATTAAATACCAAATATTGTTTTCAAGAGACCATTATTATACCAGATACATGTAAATACGTTCTGTTGATCCTCCCCCGGCCTTTATTAGTTCTTTGATTACTAAAATTTGAGTGATTGTAATAATAATTTGCTGATTCATTATAAATTACAGTAATAGATATAGTAAATAGTTTTCAATAGAATTAATATGTTATATTCAGATATATTTCAGTAATTGATTGAAGTATATTTATTCATCTTTGAGAGGTTGGCTGACCTGTTTGTTTACAATACAGATGCTTTTCGTTGGGAGGTAATTGAAATTGACTGAAAGATTTCCCATTACTGTTTGTATTTATTCACTTAATATTCACGGTGTTGTTAAGTGTTACCAGAATGTAGATTTATCTATTATAAAACGTCACGTGGGAAATCTGCTTAGTTTACGCAGCCCGTGCATGACCAACTTTTAAAAATAGCGATGGGGTTACGAAAGCATTTGAATTGGTTAGATCTAAGTGATAAACCCGTAATTGGGCCATGGATGTATGTAATTTATTATTTCGGGTGTTCTTTAATGCTTAAAATTGAAAGCATTGAACATATAATTTAATTTCCTTAAGTAATTAATATTTCATTTTAAATAATGTTTTCATTTGTATTATGCATGCCAGTGTTCAAAAATATTACCTAGAGGCTGCGCAAACTAAGCGGATTTCCCAAGTGTTTGAGGGAAAGAGATGACGTCACTCAACATTCTATTCTTGATTTTCTCCTTAGTCAGAATCCTATCCTAACAAGACTCAAACTTCAAACTGATAATGTAATATTAAATAAAAAAATAGCTTATTTTAAAAATCTCAACAGTAGTAGGGTTGGTTAATTCAAGGCTGAAAACAAAAACAAATACAAAGGATTCCATTAATATTCCAAATGACAAAATGTACGCAGCGATAATTACACCTGCAATTTTAAACTTTTATTAATTAAACCCAAAATTGAAAATTTTTAAGTAATAAAGTATATGCGGTTTGACTGTTATGTGGGAATGTAAATGAGAGTTGACGTGGATAAAAAAACCAAATCGTAATTTTTTTCATACAAACATATAGATCGAAAACATTTTATAGAACATATTCTGCAGAACTTTGAAAATAAATTCCATAGTCTAATCTTTTTATCTCTGATTGAAACGACATAATTTGTGAGTTATGTGTCTCCGTCCTTTTAAAATCACTCACCACCTCATACAGCGATTTAACTGTTTTAGAAACTAAGCTATTAGCTGAGTATCCAATCTCGGAAAAGTTTGTATTCCTAGTTTCAAAGATACTGGACATTCAGTTATCGCGTTAACGGATATAAATGCATATAAGCAAATTTGAACTAAAGTTATGCCATCTAAGTTACTCTAATTGGATATTCCCTGAGGAGAAATTTATAAAAATATGAACGATTTTATTATAGTGTTCTACATAATAGGATTGGTGGACATTTTTGAAAAATCCCGTTATAAAAACTTACTTATGGGACATAGTTAATGGAAATATAAAAAAAATAGTAGTTCTCACATCTACTGCTCGCATGGAAAATATGTTACCGAAAATCAGCAGCCTAATAATTTAGCGGGGGGGGGGGGGATTTGAGCTGCCAATCCGTGAAAGTCAAAGTAAGCTTATTTTTCATTAAAAGCGTTGTTAATTATTTAAGTTATTGGTAGCTGGTTCTGTCAAGGAACTATTGATACGAAGGTTCTTTCACTAAAGTATTTAGTATTAGCAGTAACATTGTTTTAGCAGACTTCCCCTAAGGGAAATGAGGTTGTACTCAAATCGTGATTTTCTCTCTGAGCGAGGTATGTACAAGCAAATTTGTTGAATGATGACGTCCTCAATTCAGAGTTCACGTTCTTGGTTCGAAAATGTTTATTTGATCTATACCATACTCGATATTTAACAGTTTCGGTTAACACTAAATCATATTTGTTATTGGCTGAAATTGCATCTGGAATAGTGGGGTTTTATAGAAGTAGGGGATTCCAGCATTAAATTATCCCTGTTATAATGAATGGGATCTTAAAATGCTATAGGATAAATCTTGTGAAACTATTGATGTCTACGATTTTTGTCCTACACATTTTTTCGAAATTCAAGTATTAAATGAGTTATTTGATCTTCCTTATTTTTCAGTGTTCTAGCCATTGGTTGTTTACATAGAAAAATATAATATTTGGAAATAAGAGATCACAATTGTGTCATTCCAGCACGTGGAATATCTGCTTAGTTTACGTATCCCTGAGAGTGTACAGTAGTTTACTGTCTATAAGTTTACATTTTTTAATGCATCAACAGTCGACCCACTTTTGTAAAGCAAGCCCTGCTCTATAAAGTTATTAATGGGCCAAGGCTTATTAGTACAGGGCAGGCATAGCTAATGAATAGATTGCTTACCCTATTTGGATTCTGCGTCTTGTAACTAATGCTTATTTTCTTCTACAGTACATACATATAGCAAATGATGCTGAGGTTTCCAAAACCTTAGTAATCCTATTAATGTTTTGGTACCCCCTGCCAGATTTTTTTTTTTAACAGCATTCCTTAAAAAAAATGAAATTGTTTCCTATGATAACTACCACATATACTTTATTTATGAGTGAAAAATTGATACTTTTTAGCAAACAAAAGATCAAGATAACGACTGAAATTGAACCAGAACGAGGGAAGGTTCAGAGGGGAAGAAAATCGAAAATACAAAATACCTCCTTACTATGAGTCAGACCGAAAAATCATATATAACTATTCTTGTTGTAAATTTAATTTCCTATAAACGTTGTTCTATAAATTTTTTCTCCATCTTGAATATCAACCTAGAGTTTTGCATTTTTCAATTTCCAGACTTCAGTAAATCCCCACTTTTAGTCCTTGAACTTTAACAAGAAGCTAATATATCACGAACCGTTTTGTTCCAAGCTTAAATACTAAATATTGTTTTCAACAACTCTTTACTAGATGAGATACATTGTGTGATGATGTCACCCACTAAGATTTTATTGATCATTCAATTCTACTGTTCGGATTTTTCGATTAGTTGTCATATTCTGAACACAACTTATTCCATATATATATATATATATATATATATATATATATATATATATATATATATATATATAAATTATGTGGATGATATATACGTTCCGCTTTTTAAAAAGATTTATTTTCCTTTTAAATACAATTGTACTTATACTAAGTTACAATGTAGCGAGAACGGAGCCTTGAGCAAGACTGATTTCCACTCTGTGTACAATATCCCAGAGTGGGGAAAGAAGGTGTGGGAGGAGATGAGCTGCCTTGCAACTACATTAACAGTTATTACCATATAACTTATATATATATATATATATATATATATATTCATTTAAGGCTCGCCCAATAAAATAGTTGACTCCCGCTTTAGTTTATAGTATATATCTCGTTTACACTTCGTTAAAAGTCAAAAATGAATATCACAAAAGTTAGTCTAAATAACAAAATAAACAACTTTTGTTAGGTTCATATTTGCCGAAAAACGAATAGAAAACGAAATACCGCTATTTTAAATTCAGGCCTCCCTTACAACCCCCACTCCTGCCCGTCCCTAGAAATATTTAGTTATGGCTGTTAGTATGGCTTATTATAATGAAAGCGTTAGTGCTAATACACATACCGAGTTTTATTCATTTCGGTTGAGTCTTTCGTCTCAAATAAAATTGTTCACATTCGTTATAGGTTTTAGGGTATATCTCGTTTATAATTCAGTATACGAAAAAAGTGTATATAACAAAAGTTATTTTAAATAACAAAATAAACAACTTTTGTTATGTTTATATTTGCCGAAAAACCAATAGGAATCGAACTTCCCCTATAACCCCCACTCCTGTTCGTCTCAGAGGATATTAATATAGCCTAAAGTCTAAGTTGGGTTAGTAGTAATATACATACCAAGTTTCATAAAATTCGGTTCAGCCGTTTATGCGTGAAAAGGTAACAAACAAACAAACAAACATACACGAAAGAAACAAAATGCAGTTATGGTGTCTATGACATGTGAAACGAAAAGTTATCGTGAAATTTCGCGAAAAAAATCAATGTACAGACAGAGGTTACAATTTTATATATATATATATATATATTTATATATATATATATATATATATATATATATATATATATATATCCTCAATGAAGTAACCCCTTCATAAAGGGTGTTTATTATCTACATGTCATGTACAATATCTGTAATCCATATATATTTGATTTAAAAAAAAAAATCTAGGCCCAATATAGTTGTTTTGTTTATATAAAAATAAAACTAACAACAAAACGTTAATCATAATGTAAAATGCTCAAACGTGAAAGTTAATAAAGTAGATTTTGTCCATTTATATTAAATCCTATTTTCTTGATATTCTGCAACATTGAGGACTTAAGTTCTATAAACACATAAAGTTCACCCATTCTATAAAATTTGCTATTGTCCAATTTCATTACCATTTGTTAATAATTTTAATTAGTACTAGATGTTTATTGTGAGTCCTCAGTATTTTCGAGTATCATTCTGTAATTCAATAAGATTTGAGCTCATTAACAACAACTTTACTATCACTTCAGTCACCAATATCTCTGGCTAAGTATTTGTGAAAGGCTGTCGTATACTTTAAAATACCACCAAAACTCCACCCTAGCTTGCAATATGGTAGCCAGTATTTTCTCCATTCCTGTTTCCATCAGTGTTTAATCCAATGCTAGGTTTGTTTGACTTATTAAAAGACGTCTTGGGATACCAAAGATGATGCAGGCATGCATGCCCATGACCACTTCCAAATAATTGGAATGTAAGAACTGGCATTAACAAAGTACATATATATTTTTTGTTCAATATGTCATTGATAATGGAGTAGTCAGATTTTAAAATGCCATATCCAGGAGGACTGGGGTTAGGTAAGAGTCCAGATCTGTAATTTGACCACCTAAAAATCTGCCAATTTCGGAAAGTCTTTCAGTATTTTATTACTGTTCGGGTTGCTTTAACAAAAATATTCTAAGACTATTCGATTTAGGCCCCAAAATGTGTTGACATTTTTAACATAATTGTTTTGTTTTTTCCTATTCTCATGGCAAATTAAATATCAAAGAAGCCTTAATTCACTTCCTCCACTCTGATCCAAAAGAAAACCTACATATTTACATTTATGGACTTTTCAAATATTTGATCTTTTCCTAATTGGTTTAATCCACTATTTTTGCTGACACTCAAATACACCAACTTTTAGTTGCTTATTTCAGTCTCTTTATCATGTATAAGCTTCCAATGCTCGTACTCTATTTCCTTGCCTGCTGCAAAGAAGTATCGTTTGCAAAATAGATCATTTACACAAGAGCTGAACTCCCTTAATTCTACACTTAGGATTCCATTTTATTTATTGCTGGCTCTACTGAGCTCTTAAGCAGGCTAACTATATTCAAATCTCTATATATTTGATTTATTTTGTGTGCAGATGAATGCAGTGATGAAAGAGATTGGCTGGCTGCAGTGGGTCTGTCGGAGGTTACCGAGCCAGCCTTCCTATCAGGCAGGGAAGTGCCTGAAGTTGAGTTGTCGAGAGCCCTTAGGCTCCTCTCACGACAGCAGGCTGCAGCAGTCAGGCGGAGGGTAGATTCTCTTAACAAGACAGTCAGGCAGAGAGCGAGGAACAAGCAGAGAGGTGATATCAGGCAACTCTTCAGGGATCTTGAGGTATTTATTAATCTACCTAGAAATTATAAATTAATTATTTTATATTTTTTAATATAGAACATATCCAAAAAAAAAAAAAAAAAAAAAAAAAAAAAAAATATATAGATTCATCATCTATTGTTCTCTCCGATAATAGCTTACCTAATTAAGTCTGAAGAGATTAACTCAATTGCATCCACAAAACTACATGCTAACAAATTAAAATATATGTCAATATAGCTACAGTATTATTGTGTCACGTATGTTTTAGAATTATTGTGTCACGTATGTTCTAGAAAAACTAGGGGGAAATCAACATAGGGAGAAATCTTACTGATGATGGAAATTTAAAAATTTAATTGCAAATCTTACATTTACATATCGCTGTGCTTCTTTTGGTATTTTTATTGACAGTATTGTATTATTATTACTACTAATGTCCACTTTATGTAACTAACGGTAATCGGAATGGATTATCTACAGATTACAACCCTTTTCTAGCCAGGGTGGGATTCCGCTGATTGCATAATCATGGAAAAACATATTTTAAAAATGATAAATGCTATGAAAGTTAATTAATGCAAAATCAGTATACATAAGCACTTTAAGATGGGTTAGCTAAGATAACCTTTTCATCTTCAGGTTACCAGACTTTCCACGCTAGAGAAATACTAGGAATTTCACACTTAATAAACAAATTTACACCATGATTTATATTTATACTGTGTGGCATTGTTTACTCTGAATCCTTTAGTGGGGTACACAGAGGTGACATTAAGCCATGTTAAATTTCTTCATGGGCACACGGATTTGAGCAGAGATGGAATCAACAAATAAAATCCCTAGTTCTCCTTTGATTTGAAAAGAGAAGAAACATTATGAGGACATTTTAGTTATTTCAACAGCATTGTTTGCACATATATATTTTTACTTTTTGTTCAGTTTGTCCAAATTTTTCTCGGGTTGCCCGGATCACCAAAGATTCTTTAGTTACCATTCATTCATTCCTATTCCTCCAAGCATCTGGCCAAATTCTTCCAACTATTAGCTCTCGGATATCTTGAATCCTTTGTCTAGCAGCCCTTTCTCTTTCCTTTCTTTAATATGGCCATCAATTACTTTTCATTGAACCTGTCAACAATGGTTTCATATATGACCATTACCTCTTGTTGTTCTTTAAGTCTAAAGAACCAAATTTAATTGAACCTTCACAGGGAAAATAAGCCTAAAATTGTTTTTTTTTTTTTAAATTATTAGAAAATTATCACAAATACTACCAATAAATATATCATCTATCTTAGGAACCAGCTATGAATACTATTGTTATTTAAAAACCATAGTACTCGCCATATTTTACACATATGGGCATATTGTTAATATAAAAGGAAAGTATATAAACAAATATAATTCGAAGGAGTTAAAGAATCACCTTATCTTGAATAAATACATTTTTATTTATTTGATCATGCCTACTTAATTGAAAAATAACTCTGAATTAAATAAACTTCAATTAATGTTCTCCGTACATTACTGGTTCTCCAAATCAATTTTCACTCTTCCTATAATAATATTTCCAACATTTTAATGAATTTATAAAATATTTGCAAAATAGATTCCTTCTAAAACATTCTTGATGTGATTTTTGTGCTCTTTGTTTTAAGCCTAGTAAACATCCTTCGAGTCTTACATTTAATGTTACAACTTGTATGAAGCAATTCAGATTATACAATAACTGTATTTTCTGAGAGCTATAACTGTTAACAAATAAATCCTGCTAACTATATGATTAATAAATCAGAGTTTCATATGTCCTCAACCTTTTGGGGACTATTAAGTATGAGGCCACATGACTGTTTAAGGAAACTTGCCATGGAGAAGTTGTATTTGTTTCAAGTAAGAGAAATTCCATTCTACCTGTACTCTCTTTCAAGAACTTTAAAAGAGCTCTGCTCTTACATTCATTGTTCCTATGAAACAATCCACCATAGTCTTTATATTTAATGTATATATTATAGTATATTATATCGTTCCCTGGTCCATTAAAATAAAAACACCCTGAGTCTTTTGATAATATGTACCTAAAATCCTCCAAGACTTTTTAGTTCCCTCATCAGGGGCTGGAAGTTTAGGAGGATCAATTGAGATTGATGGTCTGTCAAGTTCTAAACACAAATGCAGCAACTTGTCACAATGTCAAACATAGCAGCTTTGTAATAAAATTAATAGTGCTGTTCTATTAATTAGTCTAATAATGGAAGATACTTTTAAAACATGTATATAAAGCATTTATCTTTGTTTATTATGTTAACATCCCTGAAGGGGCCACAGGAATTGCAAAATACATGTAGATCGCAGCGGTAAAATTTTTTGAAAAGGTAGCTAATGTGAATGGATCTTATTCAGAAATGTGTTTGAATAGTTTGTATTTGAATCATCGGAGTCATTATACACTATTAACAATATATGTAAGTGTTTATATAGCATGTATAGGTAGTAAATATATAATTCAATTGGTTCTTTTAGTGGAAGTTCATTCTTCTTTCTATTAGGCTTATTGGATTTTTTTCTAGCACTTATAGTTTATGAAATATAGGTAAGCTTCAATCCTTTATTTCCTGTCACCAGTAAGAGTTAATACATGTAATATTTTAGAAATTCATTCCATGCTTATATTTTGTGTTTGTATTTTATTTAGAACTGGAGCAATGACTCGAGGTCAAGAAGTGCAACCCCTGACTCCCTGGACTCAGGTCCACCTACGCCTCCAAGCCCACCTCGAGATATGTATGCTCACCAGTCTCTTCCTACTACTATACCTGAGCACCCGTGAGTATCAACTTCATTTTATTCAAAATGCTTTTCAATCGACTCATATAACCTATTTAATATATCAATTTTTAATTAAGGTTACTTTGTATTATTAAATTGATAATTAAATTTTGTCTGGTCAGACACCTGACATTCATTAATTCAATTCCAAAAGAATCCTTAAGTTTCACTGTCTATCCAGTCTTATACCAATATTTGTAATATGTTAATATTTGTTATGAATCTTAGACTCTCTTGAATTTCAAAAAACATGACTTTATATATATATATATATATATATATATATATATATATATATATATATTCTCACCATACTTTTTTAAAGTAAAATTTAGATAAGAAAGGAAAAAAATGTCAGTCTCACAGGCTAGGCAGATTTCCTGTGTAGTGGAATGATATACTGATGAACTCAACTCATATCCTTTTGTCTATTTCTCCCACAGTAAGAAATCTATATGTACCAGATTTCAAATTGAATCTGGGCATAATATTCTTAATGGTTTAGTAGCTTTAAAACCATATGAAATGAAGGTTTACTCGAGCATGAAAACAGAAAGATACAAATTACTCTTTTAATATTTGAGCTAGAAAATATGTATAAAGCAATTACAGAGCACTATTTTATAAACAAAATCAGTTAATATAATATTTTTCTGTTCAATGCATACTACTGGAAATATTTATGATTTTGGTTTTTAACTTGATTTTTAATTTTACTTGAAACCATTAAATATTCAGTATCATATTATTTACTTACAAATTGAGGCCTCTAGAAAAATTGTCTAACCAGAATGTTCAATGATTTCTCACGAAGTAAAGACTCAAAGAAAATAATACATTGTATTTGAGCTTAAAATTTGACATTTCATGTTATATTAACTTATTGATTTAGTGAGATGAGTGGGCATGGAGGTTTACTTTAGCCTGAATATTAAACAGTACACATATTTCCATTAATATTGTTAACAGAGAACAATTTATATAACAATGATCATTGAAGATTACATTCTTAACAGGATTCATTATGTAAGAATTTTTGATCCGATCCATAATAAGAGAGATATTTATGAGATATCCCATCCTCCCAGCTCAGTTTTAGTCATTAGCCTTGATTTTTAGTTTTGCATTAAATTTTACATATCGAGTTTGGTTACAATAAAATAAAAATTGCTTTATCATAGTCGGCCGGCCTGTATTCTTTTCAGGCATTGAATTTTAAAATAATAATATTGAAATGTAGTTATCAAATGAAACTAAATATTCCATTTGTTAATAAATAAAACATGTTTTCATCCAGTAATTTGCTCATAAATTGTTCATTTTAATTATGAATATTGGGGCTCAGGTTAGCCATGTGAGTTGGCCTTAATCTCACTTTGTAAACCTAGAGTGGCAAGTTCGATTCCCACCTGGGCAATAGGAATTTATTTAGTGACGGAATTCATTAAATAAAATCCTTAGTCCCACTCCCCTTGCTAGAAAAGGGTGGTAACCTATAGATAAACTGTCCCAATTAACCTTAGTTGCAAAAAGTGGACGTTTATAAATAATATAATATATAATTATGAATATTGAAAAATCCAATTCAACTTCATAAAAGAAATAATTAATTAAGAATTTTTTTCATTTAATTTATAGACGACTGACCCCAGGTGTAATAAGCCGCCATGAGGCTAGACAGAGACTTGCATCTCCACATACTCCATTTTCCTCTCATCACTCCATCTTCAGGAGAACAAGTAGATCTGGCGGGGATGTTGCTTCAGAAACAGGTAACAAATTTTATTGGCATTACATACCTTCGTATTCATTATTTATTATTATATCAATGAAAAAAAGAATGAGAGCATTAGAGATCCTGGACTCCTTCTTCTTTATTCATGTGGTAACTCAATTTGTAGCCTGGTAAAATCTAGTCTGCCATCTCTAGGTCCTATTGTGGTTCCTATGATTCAGCAGTATATAGCTTCATCACCAGACCTGTCTTATCCCTAATAAATCAGTATCAATATAAATTAAATAAATTTTAAATATGCAAAATGTGCATGAAAATCATTTTATAGGGATAATATAACATGATGGAGTGATTCTAACTTCCACATTCCAAAATTTGAGGTGTAGGTTCAAGTAAATCGTCAATAATTTGTTTTCTACATTTGATACTTCCTTTAAATATCATTTCAAATATACATTTTACTAATTACTATTTTAAATAGCATTTATGTATGTACTTTGTAAATTAAAAATGAATTGATGAGTTTTCCTTGTTTTTATTTTCAGCTGATGGTATTAGAATGACTGGGTACCAAAGAATTGGAAGTGTCCGGGTCCGATTTGGAAGTGATCCCATTAATATAAGTAATATTGGTCAAGATAATCAGCAGTAAGTTCTTAAAACAGTTATTTCTGTTAGTGAGAGTTTTTGTAGTAGTGTGTGTAAAACCGTGTAAGTGCATGCATGCATGTATGTGTATTATATGTAATAGAAATAAATAGCCATTCATAAATTTGGACAAATATATTTTCTTTGGTTTCATTTATTTTATTGTAAAGTATTACTATAATCCATTTAATAGTTTTGAGAAATAACAATTCTTAACTATATAATGTAAGTAATTGATATTATTTTTATTGCAGCCCAGTAGTGTGTGTAACAAGGTCAGATGAAGGGTTATTTTCGGAGGGCTCTAGACGAGATAGTGATGACAGTACCCATTCAGATACCCTTGGCTTTGAGGAAATGTGGGCGGGTGAAAGACTGTGTGCTAGTTTTACAGTAAGTGATATTGTCCTTAAAAATTAAAAAGGAGTCATATTTTTCTAAGATTCATTTACATTTACTAGATGTTACTTCTTTTTTTAAGTATAGATATATTACCTGTTGTATGACAATGACAATTTTACTACAAATAAAATCACATGCTTAATAAAGGTCTTCTGGCTGTTGTACAAGTGACAAAGAATCATATTTGTAAATTGGCTAAATTTTTTATTTATTTTGCTACTTAGATCTTTATTTAAGTTCACTCTGGAATCGTTAAAGAATTGTCTAGTATTCTTTGCTCATTTAAATCAGTATAAGTGAGTCCTTCTTTTATAGATCTGAAATAATATTTATTTATTATCCATTAATAATTCTTTAGCTTAATTAGTACTTAATCTTCTCCTATTAAAGATCTGAGGAAAATTTTGATGAAAAAACATATTTTTCATAACTTGAAAATATTTATTCTCAACATTTTTTTTCATCAAAATTTTCTCAGTTATAGAAATTAGTCAAAGTATGAATAAAAATATTTAATAATTCTTATTCATGTTACCTACCATCTCTATTTCCAATGAGTAAACCTTGAGATTGATCTGTTAGGAAAAGATTCTAGAATGACGTCAGTATGTTCAATATGCAGAGTATCCTCCTGCAAACTGCTTTAGTATTCCAAATAATGATTCAATTTTGAGTCAAAAAACGTTCATACAATTTTTGAGATTGATACTTAATAAGAAAATCTTAAAAAGAAAAAATAATAATAGTAGTTTTACATTTCATAGTAATGTACATTCTTTTTATATTTCATAGAGTGATGCCGGTTTTGTATCATAAGGCAGTTTATATCTTCAGGCCTTAAAAAAATAAAAATAATTGTTGTGTTTAGGAAACGGATAGAGATTTTGAAGAAGGTACTGGAAGAACTTGGGTGGACTTTTTAGCGGAAGAGGACCTGGCAACCCTTAGACCATTGGTCTTCCTTGAGTTGACAGCTCTTATGGATAATTCTGGGCTGAGAGTAGGAAAAACTAAGCCTCCAAAAAGGAAAAGAAAAGAAGGCGAGTGTAAATTGTTTGTAATAACATAATGTATAAATCTATTCTTGGCTGTCTTAATTCAAATAATGTATTATCAGTGGATGAAATCACTTTATTCATATACACATTAATTAATTATGTACCTCTAACATGAAAACTGTAATTTTCAGATGGAAATCTCTTTGGTGTGTCCATTTCAACATTAATTGACAGGGACAGACAAATTTCTCATGATCCACAAAATATACCTCTAGTCTTTCAAAAGGTTTGTATTAAAGGAGTACTTTTGCATTAACAAAGTTTTTATTGTAATTGCAGATAATTTTTTTTTAAACAATAAGGTAAACTAAAAAAGTTTCTTTTAAACTAAGCAGATTTTCCACGTACTGATATAACACACAATTCATCACTTCCACCCCTTATTTTCTATTTCTAAGTCAAAATCCATTGAGTAGAAGTGGGTTTTAACTTCAGGCTGAAACAAGAAAGTACTCTTAACTCTCAGAATATTTGACATATGACAAAATGTTCAACCATTGTAGAGCAATGGTAGTTTAACAAGATTAGTTTTTTAACATTTTTATGACTCATAATAACAGAGATACCTCGACTTTTCAATTACTCCTCCTCCCACAAGGCTGATTTTGGCCATTACTTAATATAATTGTTAGTGTTGAATGAAATAGTTAAATAAGTAAGTAAGTGTTGAGTATGGTATAGATCAAATAAATAGTTTCGATTTAAGACCATAAAAATCTTAACTGATGACATCATCAATGTATTTACATCTATTTCATGTGGTAATGATCTATTGAAAACAATATTTAGCTATGTTGTTGTTAATTTATATATTTTAGCTTTGAATTAAGTGGTCCATTTTATAACAGATTAAGGTTAATATGACATGAGTAAGATGGTGGTTTACTAAAGGCAGAAAATTAAAAAATGCAAAATTCTCAGTTAATAATCAAAATAGAGAAAAAAATGTATTTAACAACATGCATAGGAAATTAAATGTGCAATAAGATTGATCCTATAACACTTTTTGATCTGATTTATTATAAAGGAAATATTTGGAATTTTTGAAATTCTCCCCTCTATCTATCCCCCACACTGATCCAATTTCAGCCAATAACAAACTTGATATTTAGTTTTGCACTAGACATATTAAATTTGGTTATGATCCTAAAATTGTGATCTCTAGAATGGTAACAAACAAGTGCGTATAAATACAATTTTAAACAGGTATCAATTTCATCATCTTCTAGGTATTATTGATGAATATTTCAAAAATTGTGTCATTAGGACAACAGTAGCTTAATCTGCTAAAAGTATCTATTGAGTGTTTAACAAGCTTTCATGGTTACTCCAGGTATTGGGTGAGTTAGAACGGCGCTGCCTCTGGGAAGAAGGACTACTTAGAATGGGAGGAAACAGAAGTCGTTGTGAGATCCTTACTGCAGCTCTTGAGAAGGAGTTCTATCGGAACCCAGAAGTGGCAGACCACCTCATTTCAACAGCGTCCCCACATGATCTAGCCTGTGTGCTTAAAAAACTCTTGAGGGAATTACCACAACCCTTGCTCACGAGTCAGTTACTTCACACATTCTATCAAGCTCACAGTAAGTTTTTGTTTGTTTTAGATAAGTAAAAATAAATCTTACTCTCCTTAATTAAACTGAATTTTTTTCCCCTTTCAGGTATACCTGACTGTACCAAAGCTCTTAATCTCCTGGTATTGCTTCTACCAGCTGATCATAGGGCTACTCTACATGCTCTTCTTTCATTTCTTTCTAGTCTGGCCGCTAACTCAGAGCATAATAAAATGTCAATTCAAAATATAGCTATGATAATGGCACCTTCTCTCTTCCCTCCTGAGTGAGTAGGATTTTATAATTATTTATACTTTTTCTTTTCTTGTCTTTTTTTTCTAAGGAACTGTTATACTAGTGAAGTAGTTATTTTCAATCTCGCTGATGGTGGTGAAGATAAAAGCTCCCTTCCAACTTTATTCACACTTCTATCTTATTACTGCTAAACTTTTTTCAATGGCTTAAAACCAATATCTTGGAACTTAGAGCTCTGAGATTTGAAGAAAGTCACTAAAACATTTCCCACTAATGAACAGGAAGCAAAGGGCTACTAAAATATTTATTTACCTAAACAATTGTTTGCTAATAATTTAACATGATATACATTTTTTTTTTCCCTGTTGATGAGAAAAAAATTGTCAAATTTTTAATTTTTGAAATCTTACAACTCCTAAGGGACTAAATCTTCACAGATGCATATTAACATATAGTCTTTTATTACAGTATTTTGGTCGACAAGGCTGGTCTAAGAGCAGAACTGGGACTCGCAGTCCATTGTTGTTCACTGACAGAACTCCTTATTACAGCTACTGACAGGCTTTGGCTGGTTCCAGATAACTTAGTAGCTCAACTTAGGTCAATTAATGAGAGCCACAAAGAAAATAAGCCAGTAAGTTGAAATATGAATTAACACTAAACACTTTTCTGCTGTTAGTATGAGATCTTAATCTGTGTAGTAAGTGTGTGTAGTAATAATTTCATAAAACAAAAGCCAGTTTATTGAGTTCAGCTTGTGGGTCAGGGCGAGACCAAATATTCATGAAACAAAAAAAGCTTTTGGTTCTACATTGTTCCAAGCATTACACCAGTTTTCATTTTTAATTGATTTTCCTGTCCTAGTTCATCATCTGTTCCACTCCTCTGGGGTCAGCAAATAAAACTTTTTACTCTAGACTGCATGTTTGTGTATGTAAGTTTAGGCTAAGCTTATTTGTTATTATTGCGAACAAGAGGAACTTTGTTTTTATCACGAAAAAGCACAAAGGAAAAGTGCCACAAGGTAAGCAGCTGATTCCCCTTATTCTCTGCATGAGATAACAACAGGAAGACATGATAAATATATAAGATTTGAAGAGAGGACTCCATTTATGCCAAAATTAATATAGCTTTGATCCCCAGTAAGTCACAATAACACTGACTAATTGAAGTAGATGAAAGCAACAATAATAATATGCCTTCTGTCTAGTTTTGGTCCTAGTATAAATAAGTTTCATATAAACACTTTTGAACTATTCATAAACGTATAGGTTGAAATTCTGAACCTGATTTAATGTTTAAAATTTTCAGTGCTATATAGCTATTAGTGAATTTTTCTCTAAATATTGAATATGGTTTGTGAAAATTTGCTAAGTTGGCAGGTTTGCTGTGTTTTGTTATTTTATTTCACTCAATGAATCTTAATTTCTCTCTTATTTAAAAAGCTAAATATATTTCTTACTTTTGTTCTAGAAGCCTCGTTTGTTGGCTAGAAAAGGTCATGCAGCATCAAGAAAAGCAGCTGGAGAATCAGAATTCGATGGAAATTTAATTCATATTGATGCACCACAGTTTCTTGTTGCTCCGTTGCCCATTTCACTTGACAAACAAATGACTGCTGCACATGTAATTCTGAGGTAAAGCTGTGTGCATAATGCATATAAGCATGAGTAATAAGTGCATATGTTAATTAGCGAGTGCTAATGACTACGAAAGAACATAATCCTGAATCAGTTTTATTTATGATAAATTAATTGTCATGTAAAATTTTGTTCCTACTTCAACTTTAATTTAAAAGTGAAAATAGTATTATTCCAAGTTTTTGAACATACAAATAAGATGGAAATTTATTTCAGGACTGTGGAATTAGCAAGAGATGCTCCCCGGTTAGTGAAATCAACTAGAAGAGAGATGAAATCTCGAGCACTCTCAGAATTGGCTCCAAATGGGAATCTCAGCTGTCTACTTAGTACTGGTGATCCCGATACAGCTCTAAGGACTCATTTTCTTTATGAAGTTGGGGGAAATATAGGTAAATGTCATTGGCAGTAGCCATTATAAAAATGTCTTGGATGAACCACCTTTAAAGTGTCATGATATAGTTCGTTTTTTATCAATATTTCAAATTAACCCTCTCTGTATTTATAAAATCATGATTACTTTGTCAAAATGGAAGAGAAAAGCAAAAGCATAGTTTTCTATCACAATAACGCCCGTCTTCCAGTGTCTTTGCAGACCTGGGAGAAATTATTGGACTTTGGCTGGGATGTGATCCCCCACCCACCCTATTCCGCAGACCTTGGCCCAACATATTTTCACTTATTTCAGGACCTTCAAAACTCTCTTTAACAGGAAACACTTTAATTCCCTCGGGGAATGCAGAACACACATAGAGGAGTTCATTGCACAAAAATCTGAGAAGTTCTGAGAAGACGTAATTAAACAATTACCTGAAATATGGCAACATGTAATAGATCAAAATGGGTCATATATAATTGATTCAAAATATTTACGAGAATCAGAAGTTTTTATTTGAAATCGCCTGTAAAAAATACTACAATCTTATTTTACAACCTATTATATAGCTCATATTGATTGTAAAAAATACCAACTCCTGCTCAAAACACTTTATTGATTCTAATATTAAATTGAAATTTTAATACTTTCTATCTGTGAGAAGAATATAAATCACCTGTAATTCTTTTAGTTCTAACCTAAAAATAAAAATAAAATATTCCTCTATCATATTGATAGCAAACCTCCTAGATGATAATCTAGCAGGTTTACCAACTATAAGATAGAGGAATATTTTATATATATATATATATATATATATATATATATATATATATATATATATATAAAATATTCCTCTATCTTTCCCTTAAGGGAAATCAGCTATTGAGGTCGTACTCATGAGACGATTTTCGAAAAATTTCTTCAAATGTCCATCGATCCTACCCAGGAGATGACGAAAATGAGGTCCGTTCAAAATTATATATATATATATATCTTGAATATTAACCGAGATATTTGCATGTTTCAGTTTTCAGCCATCAGCAAACCGCCACTTCTACTCATGTTACATATACAGTACTCTGCTACATAATAAATCACATTATTCGAAGTTTAAATACCAAAAATTGTATTCAAGAGACCTTTATTATACGAGATACATGCAAATATGTCCCGGTGACCCCCCCCCCCCGTTTTAAGGTTTTTTTTGGACTACTAAAATTTGATTGATTGAGATAACAATTATTCTGACTCATTATTAATTACAGTACTAGGTATAGTAAATAGTTCTCAATAAAATTAATATGTATATTCTGATATATTTCAGTAATTGTTTTTCTTTCCGGTGTGAAGTGGCAGACCCGTTTGTTTACATTTCTAACCTAACCCTTCCTGTCAGCAGGTTATTGAAATTGGATGAAACGTTTCTTATTTCCGTTAGTAATTATTCACGGTGCTGTTATGTTACCAGTATGTAGATTTATCTATTACTAAACTTCACGAGGGAAATCTGCTTAGTTTACCCAGCCCCTGCGTGACGGACTTTTATGTAAGTCTTCACTATTCTCCAAATTGTCATATTTCCCGTCTCCTGTGCATTATGCATAGATTTCAGTTATTAAGGACAAAATATTAACATAGATTTGAATTAATTTTTCCAGGTGAGGTACCTCATAGTTCAAATTGGAATGAATTATTGAGCATATCAATATTTCTACATAAATTACTTGCTCCACACATTGTTCCTGGAGGAATGAATAAAACAAAAGTTAATCTAATTAACAAAGTAAACAACTTTTGTTATGTGCATGTTTGTCGAAAAACAAATAGACAATGAAATATCGCGAATTTTTATTTCAGGCCTCCCTTATAACCACCACTCCTGTTCTAACCTAAAAATTTTAAAGTAGCTTATAACCATGGAAGAATTAATGCTAATTGACATACCGAGTTTTTTTAAGTTCGGTTTAATCGTTAGTGCCCAATGAAATAGTTGACTTCCGCTTTAGTATATCTCGTTCATACTTTGTTAAAAGACAAAAATGAATATCACAAAAATTACTCTAAATAACAAAATAAACAACTTTTGTTATGTTCATATTTGCTGAAAAATGAATAGAAAACAAAATACCGCAATTTTTAAATTCAGGCCTCCCTTACAACCCCCACTCCTGCCCGTCCATAGACATGTTGGTATGGCTTGTTATAATGAAAGCGTTAGTGCTAATACATATACCGAGTTTTATTTATTTCGGTTGGGTCTTTTGTCCCAAAAAAAATTGTCCACTTCCGCTATAGGTTTTCGCGTATATCTTGTTTATAATTTGGTATACAAAAAAAGTGTATATAACAAAAGTTACTCTAAATAACAAAATAAACAACTTTTGTTATGTGCATATTTGCCGAAAAACCAATAGGAAACGAAATATCGTTATTTTAAATTTCAGGCCTTCCTTATAACCCCCACTCCTGCCCGTCCCTAGAATTGTTGGTATGGCTTGTTATAATTAAAGCGTTAATGCTAATACATATACAAGGTTTTATTTATTTCGGTTGGGTCTTTTGTCCCAAATAAAATTGTTCACTTCCGCTATAGGTTTTAACGCATATCTCGTTTATAATTCGGTATTCAAAAAAAGTGTATACAACAAAAGTTACTCTAAATAACAAAATAAACAACTTTTGTTATGTGCATATTTGCCGAAAAACCAATAGGAAACAAAATATCGTTATTTTTAATTTCAGGCCTCCCTTATAACCCTCACTCCTGTTCGTCTCAGAGAATATTAGTATAGCCTAAAGTCTAAGTTGGGCTAGTACTAATATACATACCAAGTTTCATAAAATTCGGTTCAGCCGTTTATACATGAAAAGGTAACAAACTAACAAACATACACGAGAGAAACAAAATGCATTTATGGTGTCTATGACATTTGAAACGAAAAGTTGAGTGAAATTTCGCGAAAAAATTCAATGTACAGACAGAGGTTGCATTTTATATATATATATATATATATATATATATATACTTTTTACAGGGATGAATTAATAAATAAAATATGCATATACATTTGTGTTGATTGCTTATTATTTACGTGTTATTATTATTTATAGTATATTAATGTAATATTAAAATTTCACAGGTCAGAGAAGACTTGAACCTAGTGTGAAATTGTGGGCGGTTTACCAAAACAATCCTCGTGCTCAATGGGTAATTCGTTGCGATCACAGAAATGGTAGCCAACGTTTTTTGAGAAGAACATAGTTTGATTATAGCTACAATTAGTTTTTGTAATATTTATAGTAAATGTTTGTATTTAATAAAAGAAAAGATACCTTTAGTAAAATTGTATTAATAATTTAAATGATTTGTAAAAAAAAAAGGATATTATTATTTTGAATATTAATATCCAAACTGCTATTTAATATTTTAATTATAATGATTTTTTTTTTCATTTTTTAGATTTTAGGCATTAGTAGTACATACTCAAAAGTACTTAGTATGTTATGATACTGACCAACAGTTGGTAATCAATATGATATTACCAAATTCTGAAAGTAAACTTAAAATAGTATAATACTAAATTAATGATACTTTAATAAATTAAAATAATTTATTTACCTTTGAATATAATGCATATTTAAATAGAAAACTAAGTCCATTATTAATATGAAAAGAAATGCACAGGAGACTATAGTTTCTTTTTTCCCTGCCCTTTTGGGAATTGGCATTCGAGGACTCTAGTCTAAATAATTTTATGTGCTCTTAGTGTTTAGACAATATAAAATTATAAATAATAATACAAGTGAGTCATTTTTTTTTTTTCAGTAAACATGATCTACTCATTAATCGAAGCAAAGCTATAGCTCAAAAATGTATATTTTGAATTTTTTGGTCAATAATAAGTGCTAAAAAGTTAGGTATATCTTATATTATCTTTTTTTCTGTATTTGCCATTAGATGCTTTTATTGTGTCAACGAATCATAAATATAGTTTTGAGTTATGTCACTATTTTATTAATTGAGCAAAATACAGTATTGGCTTACTTGCAAAACATCCAAAAGACAATGAAAGAAATTTATATATGCTTTAATACTGAGCTTCAGGTTTTAAATTTTATCTTTGGAACATTAGATTAAAGTCACATGGTTTTTATGTTCTAATGTAATGGCCTTTAAGGATATGTATTTATCTTATGAAAATAATGGCTTCAATCATACAAAATTATTCTAAAGAAAATTATTCACACAACTGGGAAAGAAACCCTACACTTTTGAGTTTTTATGGTAAATGTTCAATAAGCTTATGTTTTTTATGCCACTTTACATTGAAGCTGCTCTTTGAACATTCTCACCAATTTTAAGTTATTGCTTGAGACATGTTCCTAGAAGCATAAGAAATTATTGCTCATAAGGGAAGTAGCAAGCTATGCATCCACTGTTCTCTAAAATAACTTGAATTAAATCAAGTTGATGGCTCATTCTCAACTATAGTGTTGGGTACTAGAGAACATAAGTGCTAGAGAATCCAATTTATGTTATCATTTATTCATTGGAAATAATTTAATTTTACTTTATGATGCTTTTGCAATTATATTTGTATTCATTTTATTATCTCCTCTTTAATGCAAAATTGTTTAATAACTATTTAATGTTTAATGGAGATCTTTTCCCCTCTTAACTAATTCAATACTATTTCATCTAACCCTGAAATATTTTAATTGGATATTTACCATTAGACTTTGCATGTGCCAGGGGAGATCCAATACAATCTACTCTATTAAGTTGCTAAGTTAGAAAACATGGTTAAATATATTGAGAAATTGTTCGATTTCTTTTTAAAGCAAAATAAATTTATGGCGTCCCCAAAAAATATTTTTTGGAACATTTGTCCCACATTTTAATCGCCCGTACAAAATAATTAGATGATTTTATATATACTATAAGTGGCATCAAATGTCATGATTCACAACAATAAATAATAATGTTCAAATATAAATTTCAAATTGACTCCCACTTTTCAATAATGTACACCCTCCAATTAGTTCATTATTTATTTAAGAGAAAATACTTGTAAAAATAAGTTAATAGTATAATTTTATAATAATAAGAAATATTGAAAGGAAATAATTTTGCTCTAATGAAAATTAAATTTAGTCAGCTTTTAATATTTAATAGAATGCTATTAGTAGGCAATATTTTTTTTTTTAATTTTTATGACTACAACTTAATATTAAAGAGTAAAAGTCTAAGGTTAACCAAAATATAGGGACCACTTTTGTAAGCCTTCCAAGAAATATTTTTTATATTTTTTTGTTTGGGCAAAAGAAATTGAAAAATACCTTAGAAACGCAGATTTTTGTACTTTTCAGTTTATTTTCATTTTTGACTCTTTTTTGAGAGAGATATAAAATTTTCTTCTCTTATTACCTAATTAATTACATTATTTTCAAGATACATAATTTGGCATTAAATCAAAGTGCAAATCCTATCTTAAAATATTCAGATTAAAATTGTTCTACGTATTATTAGCTCATTGCCTTAAAAGTTTTAGTGTATTCTAAGAATTATACTTAATTGAAGTTTTTCTTCTGTTTATATGCGTGTGTATTGTTTACCATCAAATAACGATTTTTGATATATTTATAATAAATAGTGGTCAAAATTATAATGACATTTTAATCAATTTATTTATTTATATAATATTAAGAAAAACAGTTTCAATAATTAGGAACTATTGTTTATGATAATTCAATTGTTACCTCAAAACCAACAAGATTTATCTAATGAAATTTCTTTTAACTTCAGTCATTATTATAGCTAAAATATCCAAATCTATGTAGATGTGTAGTTTTGTTCTTGTTTTTTATTAAATAGTTAATTCTAATCAAAATATGTAAATATTTTTGTTATATATCAGTGTAAATAATTGTATAAAATAGTCTCAATTACTTCTATTTAAACGAGTAAATTTATTGATGTAGAAATATAAATGTTGTTTTAGTAGTATTTAATTTTTATTCAAATGAAATGTAATAATTTTGATACTCTTGAAAATAAAGAATTTGAAGTCAAAGAAAGCAAAAAAAAAAAAAGATATGTATGATCTGAATCAAAATTGTATATAGAACTTGTAAATCTATGTAAAAATAAAAGATTTTGAAGTTTTTCTTGGTTTATTCTGTCTTAAAAGATCTTGACACCACTGAAATTATTGTATTCTGTTAAATGAACTTAAACTCAAATGAAAGTCATTCCTATGGAAGATTTGTCTTATATATTAAGTATTTATTCTTGTTTGTTATATCCATAGAAAGGAAGTTCCACTTCTGGCAATGTGAATACCTAAATTTAAATGAACGAACTTAGTTCTTCATCAAATTGATTTTTAGCTGAGCTTTTATTTGTTATAAAGCTTTTCATATACATACATGGTGACAAGGATTTATGTACAAATTAGGAGGGAGAGGAAGCCAATTTTTTTTTTCATTTTACCAGAGAGTTATTGCATAATAAAATTAAAAAAATATCCAGAAATTTATTTTTGGATTATCAACATAATTTTTAAATTGTCTATTTATCTTGCATTTACTGAAAATATTTTTTACA
Source organism: Riptortus pedestris (assembly GCA_019009955.1). NCBI lineage: Eukaryota > Metazoa > Arthropoda > Insecta > Hemiptera > Alydidae > Riptortus > Riptortus pedestris. The sequence continues at coordinate 101,641,770 of CM032231.1, read as the reverse complement.
TTATTTTTTGTTCACAGTAATCTATAAAACCAAATTTGACGTAGACATACATTAACCAAATTTGAGCTAGACATACATTGCCCTTTGACATATGGCATTCAGAATCTTTAGTCTCTTAATTCAAAATGGCAGTCACAATTACTAATATTAAGAGTATAATTTTACCCAGCTCAGACCTTATTTTCTAAAGTGTTTTGCCTTTTAGCCATAAAAGGTATACTTTCTCTAGCTTAACTTTGTCAAAGAAAATACTTTAATAACTGAAAGCCTATCAGTATAAAAATATTCCCTATATTTATTCAAAGAAGTCTCAACATTCACTGAATAGAGATTGAATATATTAATATGATATAGTCACTGGGTAAACGAACTAAAGATGAGGAATAGTTCTTAAAAGATGCAATAAATCATTGTTTCTACAGGGGTTGACTTTTTGTTATTGAAAATTTTCTAATGATTATCATCTAGTTGAAAGTACAGAAATACATTGAACATTTTTGAGATATCCATCTGTTTTTGAATCACTTAGTTCCATGAACAGAATGCAAAAGAGCCTGAGTCAAATTGGGAAGAAAGGAATAATTGCTTAATTTGTTTAAATATTTCTGATATGGTTATGGTTCAAATCCAAGGATTTTCTAGAAAGCAGAGAGGTAAAAATATATCCTTAATTATAACTTACACAACACATTTCCTTAATTTCTATATATCAATTTCTACAGCATAATAATAATTTCCAGTAATTCAGCCCTCCTGGATATTAATATTCTATTAATTTGATATATGACCATGAAGGCATTGTCTCGAGTTATCAATAGTTTGAGTTAATTCTGAATTGTTTGGTATAGTATTCTATACAAATATATATGAAATCCATTAGATTTACATATAAGCAAATTGATTGAGCCGTTCTGTTTTTAATGATTTAATTAGTAAGAGTGAAATAATCCTATTTCATTTATTGTTAGTGTAACAACAATATTGATTCAAATATTTATTTTATACTATGTTTTTATAAGTAAATTGACTGTATTTTTGTGCCTTTTCTTAAACACTTTTAATTAAACACAGTTTTCTGAATGTCTTCAGGTAATTACTTCTTATAATAAAAAAAGAGAGTTATATAATTACAAATACTGGATTAAAATCAATATTTATTAGGCTATATAGTAAGCCCGGACTCTTCAAGAGCTTTATACACTCGAAAAATAGCAATAAGGTAAGCTGCAGTTCGGAAGTCAGCTCCAAGATTGAATTCTTTTACTGTTTTTAGCAGTGTCTGGAACATTTTCAGAATATATTAGCTCCTAAATAATACTATATATTTATAAATATTAAATAGGGAAATTAAAAGTAATCCAAGTATCTTACTGCCCCTGTCATGTACATTGTGTAGGCTAACCCCGCCTGGACTATGTCTTTCTCCGAAGCTTCATACAATCTCTTTTTGAATGCAGGAGATGGTTCTATTTTTATTTCTTTTCCAAGCTGAGATGAAAGTGAAGATGCAACAGATTCTGGAGAACAAAATGTTGATAAAATTAAAGTAATGCTCCTTGTTATCTCTGGAAACTTAAAAATAAAAAAATGTACAAAACCGTCAATAAACAAACAAAATTTTAAAGTAAATAGTTAAAAGCATATTAGACTTTCAAATTTTTAAGCCAAGCGGCCTAACAAAAAACTTCATTCATATTATAAATATTGAAAGATAGGATGGGTGTGACATTAATAAATATATGGGATCAAATTGTTTATGCTCTGATTTCTTATTGTACCAATCTATTGGATCACTTAATTATTTAATAGCATAAATTAATACTATATTTACCTAAAAGAAGTCGAGTATTTTCCTCATCATAACCAAAAGAAAGTCTGCCATAAGATACGTGATTGATATTTTTTAACCACTCGAAATATGAAACAGTGACACCTCCAGCATTCGCATAAATGTCAGGAATTACTATAATATTTTTCTTGGTTAATATTTTATCTGCAGCTGGTGTAGTGGGTCCATTTGCCCCTTCAAATATAAACTGTAAAATATTTTTTAATGTTTGGATCAGCAGCAAACTGATGATTATTTTATATATATATAGTTATGAAAACTACAATATTGTTATAGTGTACAAATTAATCCTATTTTATGTGTTTATAAGAATTTATAATGAATAAGTGAAGCACTTGTTTGATATCAAGTTAATTTTTGTACAGATTTAAATATTATCCAATAAGTCTACTTTGTACTATCGTTCTTTTCCTTCTTCATGTGAACACTTGGTTTGCCTAGTGAATGTTTTGTCGCATCGACAAATCATTTTAATCACAAGTTGTATTTCCTGTGTGCATGTTCTTACACAATAAATTTTGTTTACAAAACAAAAAGAAGAAAAAAAGCAAATAGATACAGTAGGTAAAGTGTGTACAGGCAACCTAACTTTGTATGCAGAAAATGAAGTGTGAGATTTAACTACAGGATATTGTACACATATTATGTATATTCTGAAGCTGAATAATTCAAAATAATAGCTTTAAAAATAAAAGTATATGAAGCTCAAGGAGTTTCAGGAGTATTATTGAAGTATTGGCTTTTATTATTTTTTATTTGAGAAAAATGTTTGTACCCGCCAGGAGTTTAATTGAATTTAATAATTAAAAAATAAATTATTACTGATGGTGTATTACATTGTTAAAATCAGGCATACACTGTTTTATAAGAGAATCGAATGTTTCTGGCAAGGACTCTATCAAGAGACAATTCTGTTATGAAGGAACCTACTTGTTGGAGGTGATCAAAGCAAGAGTAGGTGGGCCTAGTACTTCTAGGAAATGAAATCTGAGACCTGTGCCATAATGAGTTCAGCCAATAATTAAGATGAGGAAGGATCAAGAGGAGATTGATGAATTAATCAAGTTTCTAAAATGTAATGTCTCCCGGACCTTATATTTCTTTGGAACATGTAGGGGAGACAATTTTTGGTGAGGTTTACTAGAGGGTTTGGGAAATTTAAACTAAAGAAAAAATGTCTTCAGACTGGAAAAAAGCTGTCATCTCGGAAAACCTCAAATTTATAGAGAGTCCAGATGGAACAAGTTTAAAAATTCTACATTTCAGGGTATTGTGTCATAAAGAAAATGAGATAACTGCAGAATCAATCAGAAGGTTTTTTATAAATGCCTTAAAGGCTCTCAAGCAATATACAAAGGAAGAAAAAATGTTAATGCAACTGCATTCTCTTGATTTTGTGAAGTTTAAGTTTCCTACTATATATACACATTTATTAGGATTATTTGCAATAGTTTATCAATATACATTTTAAACTAATTATTTCTAAAAAAATTAAACTTCTTAAAAACTAAAAGATAAACTTCTTCTCAGTTCTCCTATTGTCAATAAATCTCAGTAAACTGAAATGATATTTTAATATGTAATACAAATCCATTACCTTAGTGTTGATCTTATCAGCATTTGATTTGCGAATAGTTTTCTCCGTAGCTGCTGGAATAAGAATGTCACATTTTTGATACAATATTTCCTCTGCTCTCATTTCCTTGCAGCCATTCCCAAAACCCTTGATGGAGCCATTATTTGTTTTATATTCACGGAGTGCTTTAACACTTATGCCATCTGGATTATATATTGACCCATCATATTCTCCAACTCCAATCATCTTGCACCCAGATGATTCAAAATAACGAGCTGCATGGTAACCAACATTTCCATACCCCTAAAATCATATCTATCAATTTTATTATCGCTTGTAATGGTGCAGCTTCTTCCAATAGTTATATGAACAGTTTTAAAGGAAATGAATATGAAGAACTAGTTCTATCAGAGCAAAATAGGAGCTGTGCTGTACCTGAACAATAAACGTTTTGTTTTTAAACCCAGGTTCCACATCATGAGACTCCATAAAGTCTTTGTTATTGAGAAAAAATTGTGCAGCGTTCCATACACCTCTTCCAGTTGCTGATTGGCGACCTCTTATACCACCAAGAAATACTGGTTTTCCAGTAATACAGCCAGCAGCATTTATGTTAGTGGATCCTGTTGTATTAAAAAACACAAAAAAAACTTATTTTAAACTTTCTCTCTTTTTTAAAATATACTCGTTAAGTTTTGGTGTGAAAGGGCCCAATAATAAAATGTTTTGATTGTCAATAGTCTTTTATTAAAAATTAATATCACCCTTAAAATTATGTAGACCGGGCCATTAGTGAATTTTAGGATTTATTACATTTTTATTTGATTGCTTTACAAATTTAAGCCTCTGAATAGAAGCAATCTGAGACCAAATAAAATGAAATAAATCAAAAATTTAACTTCCAAAGCATACTACATTCAGGAGTTTTCACTTCAGATTCATATGGGTTATTTTGGTATGAAAACATGGACATAGAAAGTTCACAAAACCCAGTTAAAAACAAATATATTCCTATTTTTTTTATTAAAGAAGAACTAAAAGTTCATAGCTCTAAGGTAACTTTGTTCGTTAGATACATGATCACAAATATAAGATTCACAACGGAAAATGGAATAATTTATTGTTATTTATTCATATCCACTTTATCCAGTTATGGCTAGTTGGGAGGGATTGCCTACAGGTAATCACCCTTTTTATTCAAAGATTTGGTCATTAAATATACTCCTAATACTCTCTCGGGAATCAAACCCACGACTCAAGATTTAGTACCTTTTTTTTTAAGTTTAACCCCTAACTCAGGTACAATATCATAATAAATAAAAATATTACCATGTTAAATAAATATTTAGATGAAATTAATTTCAAAGCGTCCCTAAAAACCCTGATGCTTTGGCAGGTACACTTAAAAATAAAAACTGCTGCTAAAGTAATAGAATAGCTTGACAATATCAGTCATAATAATTATTTATTGGTCATTCAGTCAATTCTGTTTTTGAAGAGCTAACATAGGAAATGGTAACAATTTAAAGAAAATATCCCTAGTCTCTTAAACATAGGTCATCATTAATACTACTAAAATATGTACCATAATACGCACGCTTTACTTATTTAGAAATATAAACTATTGTCAATAATTAGCATAGTGTGGTAACTGTGCAAATGTTTAAAGAAAGAAAGTTTGTTTTGTCTTGATAATATAGAGTTGTCCAAATCATCGTCAGCTTACGGAATGGGGTCCAAATAAATCTGATCAGATTTAAGATAATCTACAATCACCTGGAGATAAAATCCAAACAGTCAATAGTGTGGGAAACAGTGAAATAAATGTTATTGAAGAAACTGCAGGACAAGATTTTCAGAGGAGAGTGAAAAGTTTTGTCAGTCCTCAGTATAAACATTAATGCACTATGATATTGAGTATTGTTCAATATCATTGAGATGCATTTATAGATTGTGAAAGGCTATACTAGTCTGGATGGAATATGCATGAAATTCATTCATAACTATTTGAGTTCCCCCTACCATAAGTGTTAATAATTATACCCTGATGTATTGAACAATAAATAAATACATCTTATACAAGAGTTAATTAATGCTACATTGTAATTATGTAATGCATTATAGTCATTTAGGGAGATTATTACCATTTCCTATTTCCTCTCTTCACTTCTTGAATTACAATGTACCTTCTAACGAATTGTCATGACAGCTTACCAAATGTTTTCATATACATGTCCATGAACCAAGACATTTCTCTACTCGACGTGTTTATATCAGGAGCTGGAACATCCACTCCAGGGCCTAAAAATAAATAAAAAATATTGTTTGATGCATATAAAAAAGTGAATACAAATAAATTGCTGGAATCATTTCCATGTACTGTTTTGTGCTTTGCCATCACTCAACTGATTACTATAAACCTTTCACAGGTATATAATTAACCATGCTTACTTGCACACCTAGTATGTGCATGCATGTAAATTTATATGTGCATGAGTAAGAGAGAAAAGCATGCATGATAGTTTATGCGGCTCCCTCTTTTGGATGTGAAATTAACAGATATACAGTCGACTCAACCAATGAAGAAGATTGCCAGGAGTCTTGTGAAGATTACACAAAACAAATCTACCAAAAATATTTCCCCATTTGCTAAAGGTTTTTATTCATTCTACTGCAGGTAGAGAGGAAAATGGCTACAATTCCACTGTAACAATTTATTAAAATGACAGAGTGCTATTGATGCAGTGCATCATCATCAGTGCCCAAATGTCCTGGATGGCCCTTACATCCAGACTTTAATTCATTCATCACACTGAGCTCCTTAAACAGAGACTAGTATTTCGAAATACTCCATGTCATGAACTCACTGCTGCTTAAATTTACTTTTTTTATCAACTCTCCAGATGGACAATTAAACAAATTTGCTGCTTACCTCACATTTTACAACCCCAACCATTACAGACTGTTCTTACCAGAAAAAATGTCTGGGAAACTACAGATCTTGTTGTTTTAGAAAGAGCGTTTTATTACTTTCACAATGTTTAAGTTACTATGAGTGATATTTATTGTACAGGAATTTCTCTCAAAAGAGGAAAAACAAGAACAAATCAGATATTCTGCGTCTAAACACAAAAGAAAAGGAGAGTCAGGAGAAGTTCATCAATAAACCTTTTTTTATCGAGAGGAAACTTGCAGAGAAGAGGGGGAAAATAAGGTAATGAACTTCTCCTAAAAAAGCCAGAAAAAAGGGAACTGAGTTCACTCCTGAATGGAACAGGAAATAGGAAGGAATGGTAATTCAATATTGACTCAGCTGATGGAAAGCACAGTCCACTTAGGCTTCATGCTTACCAATCAATCAAGTGACGCTGTAAATATGGAAGAAGTTATGAAAAGTAAACAAAATATTATCAGAGCGGAGAGAAAGAGAACATTATCAACTCCTAAAATACCAATTTCTGGATTGTGAGTTGATGTAGTCTTCTTGGAGCAATGATGAGGCACAACTGGTGCCACTTACTCCAGAAACGTTGAACTAATGAAGCTTTTATGACCGATAATTTGGAAGGGTGCTCTTTGCATTGGTGCTGTTTAGGGTAATTTCACATCTTAAAAGTTGAATATATGTGAATTCCTCTTAAAAGAGACAAATTAATAATAATCTGTGAACAAATTGAGGGGAACTAAATGAAATATATTTTGTAGTAGGATCAGGTGACAGAAAGACATCCAATATATACAGATCTTAATGAAATCATGAAATTCTAAATACAGGAGAGGGTAAGGAAAAAAGTTGTGGATTTGAGAAAAATGCATGTTTCGCATATGTGAGTGTATGAAAAACACTAAATCTCTTCACTGAATGTCTACATATTGGAAAAAAGGTGACCTATGAGGTGAGAAGTCCAGAAGTAATCCAACCTAGATGAGAGTTTGACAGAAAAAAAAAAAAAAAAGATTGAGGCCTTGGGACTAAGTCAGAGCAAAAGAAACTGAGCCAACTCCAAATGTGTCTGAGAAAAAGAAAGGAATGGGTATTCAAGGTAAGAACCCTGTTAGCAGATTTCTCTTAAGGGAAATCAGCTACTTCGGGCGATTTTCGAAAAAGTTCTACAAAGGTCCATCAATCCTACCTAGGAGATGAAAATGGTGTCTGTTCAAAATTTTATATATGTGTCTGTTACCACTCTAGTAGTCGAAATTTTGGTTTGGTTGGTTTTATGTAATAAACTATAAATCAAGTTCATTAACGCCTGAAATTGAGAAAAAAAAAATGGGAGGTTTAAAGGGGAAGAATTTTGAAAATTCAAAATATTTCTATTATTATACGTCATCAAAAAATTGTATAGAACCAATATTATTGAAACTTTTATGTTTTATAGATGTTGTTATATGCATATAATCTCTACCTTTAATAATAACCGAGATATTGACATTTTTTTGGATTTCAGCCTTCAGTAAATCCCACTTGAAAAATATGAGAATACATCATAAAATGTCTTATTCCAAGCATAAATACAAAATTTTGTTTTCAACGGACTTTTATTATGTGAGATACATGCAAATAGTAAGTGTGATGATGTCATCAATTAAGATTTTGTTGACCCACTTCTACACACCGGATTTTTCTTGTTGTTGGAAATTGAGAATATATGGTGAGAAGGGATCAGTACTGTGCCATTCCAGCGTGTAAGATACTGTTAGTTTACGTGGTGCCCTGTGTGACAGACTTTTTTGGCTTTATGAATATATAGACATTTTTGAAGACCAACATTTGGTATACTTGATTATGATGGTTGATATCAGATATACTTAGTAAAACACTAACTATACTAGAGTTACTGTCATTTTAGTTCACTTTGTTTTAATGTAAAAAATATTTGGGTGAGAAAAAAATAATTTAAGTGTTGCAATATATAATTACCAACAACATTTCTTTTGATTAGTTCCAAGGCATATCTCCTAGTTATTTTTTCTAATTCATGTTCTGAATAATTTTTGGGATCTATTTTTACTCCACCCTTAGCTCCTCCGAATGGGACAGAAACACAAGCACACTTGAATGTCATAAGAGCTGCAAGGGCTTTTACTTCATCCATGTGGACATCACTTGAAAATCGGATGCCTGGAAAACATTGTAATGCAACATTTTTAATTTAAATGTTTTATTTAATTATATGTTTTATTTTATAACTCACCTCCCTTTGTAGGGATCTTATGGAGACAATGATGGACTCTGTATGCTTCAATTATTTCAAATTCACCAGAATCCCGTTTGATGGGGAAATGTATGCCCACGACAGAGTTGGTACTATTGATTATCTTCATTATACCCTGGACTCTTTGCTCTTGCATTTTTTCACTTATTCTACCCCTACCTCTTTCAGCCATTGACAGCCGGAATTTGGGTAAGAGTATTTTGAGTGCTCTGTTAAAATAAATTTCAATAGATTGTGAAAATTAGATTTTTTACTTCCTGGTCTCAGTTATAGAAATGTAGATTACGTAAGGTATTTGTTTTTGGGTGGGTCACACTCATTACTGACAATCACACTGCTATGCAACATGAACATAAATACATATGCTCACCAGTTTAAAGGAACTCAGGTAATTTGGTTAATGAAATGCATGAGAAGAATGGAAAATCAGTACTGGAAAACCTACATTTATTTGAACTTTTATGTTCCTTTCATTAATGTTATTTTTAAAAATGTTGATATAATTATATAATATTTGTAAACTGGTCCTGTCTTCTCTATCATTAATAGGAATGGAAAAATTTGGCATTCCTTGATTTTTCCCTCCACCTTGATGATTTCAATCAAAATGCGAGAGGCACAACGAGCTTAAAATAGTACTAAATATGAAATTTAAATATTCTAAGGTTAAACGTTCTTGAGTTATGCCAGGTACGTACAGATGTCAAATCAAACTAGGTAAGATGTTGGGAGGGACAAAAACATAATTGTGTTGAAACCTGAAAACCAAAATTTACACGATTATAATGCTTTCTTTGCTTTGTAATTAAGTAAGTAATTAAGGCTAACTTATGTTCTAATTTAACTTAGGCCTTTAAACTTACTACACTGAATATTCGACAGTTGTCTCTCCCTTTGGCCAAAGTAGTCGGCCTTTTGAAGCACCTTCCTAAAGACAGAATACAAAATTGTGGACCATGTGTAGCATTCCTTGTTACTTGCTCCAGAAGTTGATTACACTTGGTCCATGTAGTAAAAGTCCGTCACTCAGGGGCTGCGTAAAGTAAGCATATTTCCCATGGGCACCATCTCCTAATCGATAGGTAGGATCGATAGATATTTGCAGAAATCCTTTGAAAATCTCGTCACGAGTACGCCACAATTGGTGATTTCCCTTAAGGGAAATCTGCTAAAATGAGACAGTGTAACGCTGAATGATGTTTTAAGAACTTTAAACATAAGTATGGATAAAAAAAAATAACAGAAGTATGGGTCTGAAGTACAAATAAAGTTTATTTAAATTGGGTACACTTATACACTAACCCTATTTTAACCCCCTAAGGACGTAACCAAAAAATATATATATTTTTTCAAATAAGGACATTCTTTTAAATATTTCTGCAGTGAGCTGCACAAGAACATTTATACCAATTGCCCATCAAATTTAAGAAGATAAATAATCAGGCCATTGAACTGGTATGTGGTTGTATTAATAGCCTGAAGTAAATATTAAAAAGTGAATGAAATATATTTTCCTTACCTGTGAGCGTTTAGTTCAACCATTTTGTAAAAGTTTGGATCTTCAGCTTCTTCCACTTCCTTGAGACTAAGAGGAAGATCATTAGATGCGGCATGGTCAGATCCGTCTCCCGCACTTTTCTTCCTACTACAATCCGAGAAGCGAATTGATGTCGAGGAGAAAAACCTAGAAATAATTCTAAATCTGTATGTATGAAGAGAATGTGTACTCCACATTAATATCTTCTGAAAAACAATTTTCTGAAAATTAGCTGTTCAACACAATCACGCTTTGTTGTTAGCCAGTCGTGTGCTCGACCATATGACACTCATCACATGGAGGAAATTCACATTCCAACTACTTATAAGGGTTTCCAAAAAAATAATAATAATAATAATAAATAAATAAAACTGAAAATATTTTATTGTAATGCATAAGAACAAAAAAGGTAGTCCAAAATTGTTTCTTCTAAATGCGTCATTATTCGTCCCACTGTTAAAATCTGTACCTATATAAAGTAAAATGTATCTATATTAACGTTTGTTTGATTTTCTATATAAATTGGGGGGGGGGGATATCAATTTTTTTAACCTTTCAGACCATTCTAGGAAAAATGTTATTAAAAAAGGAAGGCATGTCTGTCCATCTTTCCACCTGTTTGTTGCTCAATCACTCCAAAGCGGTTTAGAAGATTCCTTGAATTTTTATAGTTGAGTCAATTATGCCAAAGCTGTGTGGGAATCCGAATTATCCCGTAGAAGTGAGGGAGGGGAGGTTATTTTGACCCGAAAAAAAAAACACATCCATCCACGTACCTTGCATCCATCAAGAACTTCCTTAGCATTGGGTTTTCTCCAATGTAAAGAACGAATTGTGTTTAGAAAAACAATTTTGGCACTAAGTCGTTATTTATATTTATGAATTTTAAAAGTTTGGTCTCCGCCTTCCGGGTGCCAAAGACTTTATTGAGATCAGTGAAAAATGCCTGAACAGAATCAAGAAATTATTTGTATATGTATTAAATAAATGAGTATTGCTATTGTGAGCTATTTGATACTTTATTCCTTAGTCATTGATACTTCACGCCTCACATTCTTCTATCGTATTAAATCAGAATGCCTGAACAAACTTTTGTCATGTTTTGTCCGGGAGCTAAGATAGTAGAGTCGTTTTATTTTGACAGGAAACTTGATTTATTTGATCCCAAGAAAAATATTAAATTTGTCAATATTCGCCTAATAAGCATTCTATGCTTCACGCTCGACTATACATACATATGTATCACTAATTTGAAGGTTATAAATAGATTATTATCCAATATTAATATTTCGACGGGAAACTACATACTATAAAATCAATTAGTTTCCTGGTAACTGCGATTCTGCTAAAGTGCAGTTTAGCCCCCCACCCCCCCCCCCACCCCTACGCCAACATCTTGTTTCGTTATAATCGCCGCCCTCGCTTAAAACAACCGATGGCGTATTTTGGAAATTTTAAAGTGTTAAAAATATAAAGTTAGAACAACAAAACCCCCACCCCCAGTTTTAACCACCTATGGGATATTTTGGAAATTTTAAAGTGTTAAAAATATAAAGTTAGAACAACAAAACCCCCACCCCCAGTTTTAACCACCTATGGGATATTTTGGAAATTTTAAAGTGTTAAAAAAGATAAAGTTAGAAAAACGTCCGTCACGCAGAGGCTGCGTAAACTAAGCAGATTTCCCACGTGAAGTTATACAATATAGAAATCTCCATACGAGAGCCGAACAGTTACGGCAAAGGGCCGAACTAGCTTTTGGCGGGAAACTCCTTCGTATGTTATCGGCCCAAATTTAATAAAAGTCCGTTACGCAGGAGCTGCGTAAACTAAGCAGATTTCCCACGTGAAGTTTTACAATAGAGAAATTTCACGAGAGCCGAGTAGTGAAGGGAATGGCCTAACTAGCTTTTGGCGGGAAAGTCACTAGTCCATTAGCCGCCCAGATTTAATAAAAATGCAAATATCTTGGTTAATATAGGAGATTGAGAATAAATGTATATAACAATATTTACAGTAAATGTAATTTGCAATAAGATTGACTCTGTACAATTTTTCGATCCGACGATAGTAACGGAGATATTTCAAATTTTCGAAAATCCTCCCCTCTAAACCCCCCCCCCTCCCACTGGTCCGATTTTAGCCATTAACGAACTTGATCTTTCTCTTAACATAAAACGATTAAATATGAAGTTTGGTAACGATCAAACAAAAATTGCGACCGCTAGAGCGTTAACAGACAAATATATGTATATATATATACATATACATATATATAATTTTGAACGGACCTCATTTTCGTCATCTCCTGGGTAGGATCGTCCATCGATTTGAGGAAATTTTTCAAAACTCGCGTCATGAGTACGACCTCAATAGCTGATTTCCCTTAGGGGAAATCTGCTAAAACGAGACCCGTTCAAAATTTTATAAACACGCACTCACACAAACAGAGTTTAGAGGGGGGAATTTCGAAAATCTTAATATCTCTGCTATTATGCGTCGGATGGAAATATTGTATAGAACCAATCATATTGAAAATGTAATGTTCTATAAATGCTGTAATGTACGTATTTTCAATATCTTGATTATTAACCGAGATATTTGCATTTTATAGCTTTCGCCCCTCAGTAACCTCTCCTCCTACTCAGGTCATATTAACAAGAAGCTGGTATTTTATGGAGCACATTATTTGAATCATAAATACCAAACATGTTTCTCATCGAACTTTTTCCTTTTGGGATAAATGGAAATACGTGGAACATGAGAGAAATCTGCTTAGTACACGCAGCCAGCCCCTGCGTGATGGACTTTTCATATTCTGAGGAACAGGACAATCTGCTAGTGTTCGATTAATGTGGCGATGATCAATAGAATCAAATGGTTTTGATTTATCTAGAAACACTAAATAACAATTCATCTCTTTACACTCCCCGTCTTAATGAATCATATTTATTGGAATTAATAAAAATTTATATTTATAACTTCGATCTGAGTGCTTACTATAATCGCCCAATACATTTAATAGTCACCTTCATATAAATGTTGTATTATTCTAAGAATATTCCAAAGTACAATTCTTAAAAAAAGAAAAAAAAAAAAGGAATATTATATTTAAAAACATTTAACTAAAGATTATACCCCCCTCCAAAAAAAATTAATATTAACTTTCGAAATTCCCTAAATATCATAGTTTCTTAGGTTTTTAAAAAATAAACAAAAAAAGAGGACCACTATCGTGAAAATATGGCTCAGTTTAATTAAATATACTGTAGCATCCAAGAAATAAATTCAGAAAACCATTGAACTAATTGTACAACACTGAAATCATCTGTTATATCTGCGTATATCTGTGATTGTAATCATTCACTTTAAAGCACAGGTTAGAATTATCACCGAAATGGGTGAATGTCAAGTAACTATTTGTGAAGAAATAGATGAAGAAGATGATAAAGGGCCGATTTTAAAAAATAATAAGCGCAAAACTAGTGAAATGTGGAATTTTTTCACTCCTATTAGTAGTAATTACGCTTTGTGTAATCTTTGTAGTCAAAGGTTTTCCTACAGAACCTCAACTTCGAATTTAAGAAAACACATTGTTTGTAAGCATTCTTCTACGCATTTGAGTGAAACTTCTCCAAAGGTAGTTACAAACTGTTTATTTAACCATATCAACAAATAGCTGTCAGAATATATCAGTTACTTTTTGCATCTATGGCAACAATTCAGTATTGGATATATCACTGTAAACTGTTATCACTGCTTATTTCTGATAATGGGTCCATAGTTAGTCGTGTTGATCTTCCATAGGTTTTCCTCTGAAAACGTCTTCAGTTTTTCAGATTACCTTACACAATTCTTTAAATAAAAAAGAAAAGGATCCACCCTAATTCAACTTTGAAATTTATCAAACATTTTGCAAATAAGGGACAGGTATCCCTGATTTCCAAGGAATAGAATATCATAAAGTTTCACAAACTTTAAGTACAGGCTACTTTGTATATCTGTTTCTTATATGTAACTTAATACATTAAACAATTATTAATTTTAAATGGATGACTTTATTGTTTCCACCATTGGTCACCTTGTCATTGTTTGATGAGTGAATTTTTTCTTAAGTTTTGTGTATTTAGAAGCTTTGATCTCCTAAGATTTTTGAAAATTGTATATCTTTGATTTTATATAGACCAATATTTAGGCCATTCATTTCTTTCTTTTTCCCTCCTTCAAAATATTCCTGCAAACCTCATGAGTGTTCATGATAGTGCTATTCCTTTTACAATAGTGGCTTGTTCTTTCTACTTAACTATTCTAGAATTATTACTAACAAAAAATTAAGGTATGCAGATAGGAGGAAAGTTTTGCCTCCTACCATCCCATCTGCCAGATGCTTTAATGAAAAGCTATTGAGCTTTTCATATTTTAATTAGTCCAATGTGACAATGGAACAACTTCAATAAGACAATTTGCTGTGGCATATTAATATAGTTTTATATTTTTTAAAAAAAATATTTACCTTTTAAATATTCCAAAATTTCTGAAATTAAAGAACCATTAACCTTCTATATTGAGAACTTTCAAAGTTTGTACTTGCAATTTCTTTTCACGACCAGTTATAATTGTTTTGTCTAATATGTACTCTAGCTGCCATAAAATTATGTTAAAGGTATGTGAGGTGTTTATAATTTAAAAATGCCACTTACTTCTTAATAGTGAATTATCATAAATAATACTTTAGTTATGAGAAAAATAATGATTGGATCTGTTAGGACTGAAATTCAAGCGTCTTGGTTGTCCAGGCCATTACTCTTATCAACTATAACACAGCCACGGTGATGGCCAATTCAATCTATTCTCTTCTTGGTGTTAGACGAGCAGGAAATTGATTTTCAATTTAAGGCTTTGAATAGAATAAAATAAAGAATCAATTCGATATTCATTAATTTTTTAATGTGTTCGTTATTTGTATAACTATAAACTAGGTTCAAATTCCAGTCACAAAACATTTTTCTCAGATTTAAAAATATTAAAAACTTGTGTATGTATTTTCGTTTCTTTATTATGTTTAGTTATTGAACATTTAGGGTGGGGGGAAACACTTTTTCATCACAAATTCTAAGGAAAGTATATACACTTTATCTGTCAGGCTAAAACTGTTAGTAAATTAAAAATCAAAGAATGCTTTGTAAAATTATATGAAAAGGATGTGAATGATATTTTGCAATGGGTTTTAACGGCTGTTATGAACAAAGGTGGCTGGGACTGAAAGCATTTAATTTGAAACTGCTTTTTTATGGGACAAAATATATCTCAGTCCTATTATAATTATTAAACTGAATGAAACTTCTTCAACATATTTGCCATTGGTATTTTTTTACCCTATAATTTACATGTTATTTTTTTTCTTTCTCTTTTAGTTTAACCATTCTGTACAACAAAAGGAGATTCAAGTACAACCTGAGAGAGTGACAATGAAAAGGGAAAGCCTTCAGCGAATAACAAGTGAACCAATAAACAGGCATTCATTCACAGAATTAAAGAATACACCCGAAAGGAGCACCTCTTGGTCTCCAGATCGGAGAAGAGAAACAGACGAATATGATGCTTATGGATTCACAGTTGCAGCCAAGCTAAGGAAAATGAATGAAAAACAGAGACTATACTGTGAAAGAATTGTCAATGATGCATTATTCAAAGGTGCTTTGGATCAACTTACACCATTATCAGAAATTGTTATTTGTATTCCTACTTCAAATCAGGATGATTCCTAATTATATTTTTTTTGTCATAATTTTAATATGTGGTATAAAACAGAGCATATTTTACTATTGGATTAACCTGTGATATTGTCAAATTTAATGAATGTGGAGTAAATCAAATTCTTACCAACCAAAATGGCAAGAGATGTCAGGTAGAAATAAGTGATTAAGAGTCAGAAACATTTTCCTCATAAACCGTCGTTTAAAAAAAAAAAAAAAAAAAAAAAAAAAAAAAATTTGTCTTACAATATTACTTTTATTTTTTTTATCCTGTTATATCACTGTTGTTAAAGACTTTTTTTTTTTTTTTACTGGAAGTAGCTTAAGAATAAAGTGATAATAATGAGCCTTAAAGATACTATTTGGAAACATCAAAAAATTGTATAAAAGCTAAGAATTATAAAAATAGACTAATGTTATGTAAATTAATATATGAATAGCTCAGTCCAAAACAGGTTATGCATTTGTGGAGTACAATTCGAAAAAATATTAACGTCCACTTTGCACAAGGAAAAGTAATTAGGATGGTTTAACTATAAGTTATTGCCCTTTCCTTGGCGTTGTGGGATTAGAGTTTTTATTTAGTGAATCTGTTGCTTAATAAACTGCCCATTGAGGTTAGTCTTTTTAATTCAGTTAATGAATTATAATACAATTTATGAAAACTGTCAAAAGAGATAAATGATAATAATTGTTTAAGTTAAATATGAAACTGAACAAAGAAAAGATTAGTATGTATAGGCTAAAGGGTGGCTTATTAAAGAACTAACCATTTGATTCATGCTTACTTTTATTTTATTTTCTATTTAAAAACATATTCAGTTCCATGATGTTTATGATCATGGGAAGTAGAATAACTCTTTTTATTACAATAGAAATGGCTGGTGATTTTCATTAGTACAGTGAACTATTACTTCCATTCTTGATCAATTGTCACAATGTAATTTAAGTTACCTAACCATATTCTTGAATTTATTTTGTATAAATTACAAATATTGTAGGAAAGGGCTGAAGAGAAGTCCGTTAAGTTATATAAAATGGAGTGTTTGATTTTTGTATAAAATAAACTTACCACATTTCATTGACTGAAATAATCTAGTCTGGAAGTTCTTATGTATGTAAAAACTTTTACTTTAGATAGATTATGTAGAATAGATCCCTATTGAATGTACTGTATTTTATAAAATAAGAACTTTGAAGAGTAAGTTGTTATTTGAAGCTAAAACTTCATGAATTTTTTTATTTATAATAGCTTTCCTCTGCACATGACCAGTGGCTATCAATCACAATTTTGAGTTTCTCTGCTTGTGAACAATCAAGTATGGAAATATTTAAATTTGTGTAGACATTTTTGAAGACTGCAGTAGAAAATGAGATGCACTTAAAAAACGAATTACAACATTTAGCTCCTTCCCTGTTACTTGACACACTTGAAAATAATAACTAAGCTCCAGAGGCATGGATCGAACATACACCTATTTTTATCTCTATCTTAATGATTTCTGTCTTAACCTGTACGGCCGCCAGCACCCCACAATTATTACAATATAAATAGCACTGAGGATTTAATAAACTTCCCATGAATTCTTTTTGACCATCTTTAAAACAATTATTAGAAGATAAATAGCAATGAGGATTTTATCAACCCTCTTCAATTCTTCATTAAGACAATCATTACAATATAAATAGAAATGGGTATTTTATGATATCTGTTGGGTTCTCTTGAGATGTACTGAATATAGCTAGATTTAGCTTGTTAGGTTGATACTAGTTGACATCTCGTTTTCCTCAGTACTGTAGCACTCAATTCATGGGAAGAGATCTCTGTTTTTCTTAATAGCGTGGTAGATAGTATATAACTGGCATGATCCTGTTACATTTTCTACCTTTCACTACAGCTGTAGTTAACGTTCACCTCGAAACCATTTATCTTTTATTTATTTTTCGGTTATGAGGGTAGTATTGGGTTTTTCATCCCAAAAAATCATCACATTTAAAAAATGCCATGTGAACTTCACCATTATTGCAAGCAAACAGTAAGGGCACTTAACTATAAAAATTCTAAGCACTTTAAGCATTATGTTGAATGAAATCATAAATTGTAAAATGGATTGTATGTAGAATTTTACCCAAGAATATGATTCAAATTATTATTTTTTAAATCTAAAAGCTTTCCTCAGCTTCATCTCAGAGCAAAACTCTCCTAGGTGGTCTAAACCATTATATCCTATTACCAATTATATTCTGGTGTCTCTAATGATCATAAGATTTATATTAATTTACTCCTAAAAAATAATTTGTGCTCTGGATTTATTGTTATTTAATTTCATTCAGTTTATTGTAGGCAATTATTTTTTAAGAAGTGCTTCAATAAAACTTATTAGTATCAGAAATTTAATTTATAATTTATTTATTTTTATTTTACTGGGAAAAATTTTATTTTTAATCACTGTGAATTTAAATTATTATTATTAATATAAAACTCTGGAAATACAATTTTATCAAGTGAAACTATAAAATCAGAAATGTGTATATAAAACAATTAATATGTACAATGTTTAAAATTTATAATAAATTTCTATATAAAGTTGTTTAGACAAATTTTTAAAAAAATCAACTTATTTCTCTGACCCCACCACCCACATTTCCACGAAAGACTAACTCAAGAAGAATCTTACAAGTTCAGACAATCTAGTTCATTGATCATTTGTGCATATTCATGCATTGACTGTTTTGATTTCTTGTAGGCAAGAGCCCAAAAGGAGATTGTATACTTTATTATGTTTTATGTATTAATATGAAGTACATAAAAGAACCTGACAATTCCAGAGCTATTGAAGACTGGCAAATCTTAGGTCGTGTTGAAATAATGACCTCTATATATTCACTTTACGGAGAAGAGTATTTACAAGGGGAATAATACAATTTTCTTTAACAGTGCTGCTAGTGGTCCCAGCATGTTTCAATATGTTGTTCTAGCTAGATGGGGAAACTTTTAACTTCATGGATTATACAGTGGAGCTTCGAAATAACTAAATATCCAAATGATTTATACAATCATTTGAATTTTTAGTTATTTTAACCTTCCGTCATATAATGCACGAAGTTAACAGTTTTCCCCACCTAGCTAGAACAACATATTGAAGCATGCCGGGGCCATTAGCAGCACTCCCCTTGTAAAGGGCATACTCTTCCCATGTAGTTGTTTTGATTAGTAAATATACTTGTCTTATAACAAGTAAAAGGCTAAGGGTGGCCACAATGTATATCCCAAATCAAAGGAGCCAGTAGTTCTACTGTAATCCTGTCTTCTGCTTTCTCTTCTTTGAAGGAACTCTCTCATCTGGGCTAAGATGATAACTCCTCTACACACACCCATATATATATATATAAAGGATGTTCATCATATTACACCACAAGTTGGGAAGCACGCCAGCATAGATACTTTCTCATTATATGTATAGAATAGTCAGACTCCTAGAACTCAATGTAAGCATCGAGGTAGTTCGAAGAGAACAAATTTCGGGTGGAATGCAGTTTAATTTCACCCTTGGTGGAAATGACCGATGATGTATTTTGGAAATTTTTGAATGCGGCCACTAAAGGGTATCCTCCACAGTCTAAGAATCCACCAAATTAAGTGTGTTCAAAAAGATTATAAAAAAAAAAATGGCCACGGTCGCCATTTTTGAAAATGCGCTGCCAAGGGTGGGGTTAAACTGCATTTTCACCCAAATTTCTTTAATTTAATGTCTAATGAGTCTAAAGGTTTTACCTAATATGTATAATGAAGGAACCAGATAGTCTAAAACATCGAAACATACTTTTCATAAAAGTAAAATTTTTATAATTTACATTAAAAAAAATTATTAGAAATAAGTAACATCATATTGTACTTCAAAAGTGTATAAAAAAAAAATAACTGTATATGAACAAATAATAGGCTGTAACATCCGTCCCTTTCCAGAACCTTAGTATAGTAATTTTTTAATCCTTGACAAGAAATAAAACTATTACATAAAAATATTAACATTAGAATAGAGGTTTGATTACAGGCTGGTTGACAGTGAGAATATAAAATTACATACTACTAGACCAAATAAAAGGAACTTTGCAGAGACCAGTCGCTGATGGAGGCTATATAAAATTTGCCATTTCACTTCTTTTCTTTGCTAGCTCCTAATAGGCCAATGATATAAACGTAATAAAACAAAAATCAGGGACTACATAAACTAAGCAGATTTCCTATCTGTAGGAATGACACTCAGACCATGTCACAGTGTGTTAGACCAGCGCAGGTGATGTCATATGTACCTTCTATTCTCAAAATCTTGTTTGCTATGATTCACATATAAACAAGCCTTCAAAATTAAGCTGGGCATGAGCTGTCTTAATTAAACTTATGGGCCCCATTATGCCAGGGGGTCAGTGGTCAGTTCACCCTGTGTCAGCCTGCTTGTGGGTAGGATCTAAGAGAGTCATAATCGTTAGTGATACTGAGAAGCTGTAAACGTATATACATTCGTTAGACTCCCACTGACCACTAGCATGCTCTGATAGTGAACTAATGTTTTCCCTTGGCAGGGATTGAACCAGCACCTATTTTTACCTTCAACTTACTTACAATGGTTGATGTACCTGCACAGCCACCGGTATATGTGTACCCTCTGAATGCAGTCACACACACACACACACACACATATATATATACATACATACATATATACTTGTCTGTTACTGTTCGAGGGGTTGTAATTTTTGTTTTTCATTACCAAACTCAATATCTCAATATTTAAGTGCTAAATATAAAACTAAAGGTCAAGTTCATTAATGGTTGAAATCAGACCACCGGGGGGTAGAGTTCAATGGAGGAGGGGGTTCGAATATTAAAAATACCTCTGTTATAAAGAGTTGAATAAAAAAATTGTATAAAACGAATCATGTTACAAATTTAATTTGCTAAAATGTTTTTTCTGTAATTTTCATTTCAATTTTCAAGCTACATTAAACTCCACTTCTACTCAATTTGTATTAATAATAAGCTGATAAATCATGAAACGTCTTATTCCATAATATTGAGTTTAAATATGAATTATGGTTTTCAACAAATCTTTACTATAAATGCAGATACTTTATCTGTGATATCACCAATTAAGATTTTGCTTTCCTGACTCCCGAAATATTTATTTCATGAATATCATACTTGATATTTAATTTCTTCCAGCAATAAATATATTCGTTAAAAGCTAAACTCATACCGGAAGAGGGGGGAGGAATTAAATAATACTAAATATGTCAGTTACTATGAGTCCCATCACAGAATGATAAAATCAATCTTGTTAAACATTTAATGCTCTACATTTTTTTTGTAACTCAAATATTAAGTGAGCTATTTTTATTTTCAATAAAACCCTTGCTTCAAAAGTTTACATTGAGTAATTGAGCCACTGAAAATCTTATGTCCAGTTTACATTTAAATTCCTGTTTACATAGTCTTCTTAGTACACAAGAAATACAGAATAGATGTGTCATTCCAGAACATGGGAAATCTGCTTAGTTTATGCAGCCCCTGCATGGTTGTTTTTTGGAGTAAGGGCATACATACAGTCCTCTATTATTTTCGTATGTTATATACTCTAGCATTTTCCAGGATAGAGTTCAAGTAATGAATATTTTTAAGAATGTCTATATAAAAAGTGAAAATGATATTCCAACAAAGGAGACGAGGTGCCAAATTCCTTGATTATTTTATGAGTATTAGTGACATTGAAGAAATATAAAGATATAAGAACTGCCAAACTTAAATAATGTGTGGAGGAGAAAGAACTTGATGTTTATTTGGGCATTGAAATGCTACCATAATTCTGTAATGCTATTCCAGTTACACAACTTGAAAATGCTTCTTTTAGGTTTATATCATTAGCAACTAATATTGAAAAATAATTAAGTAATAATAGCAGTCAATGGAGGAAGTATACCTCCAGATAGTTGATTACTTATTAAACCAGAATAGTTTTTTATGCAGATATTTCAATACAATACAGTTTCGATAAACAAATACAGAGTTTCAGCCATTCAGAGCTATATAAGTTTCAGTGATTGAAAGTGAGTTCTGTTAACACTTTCACTGACACCTCCGTAGCGTATACGGAAGCGTGAGTTTCACTCTGTGTGCTGGCTCCGTAAATGCTTCGGAGCAGGTATAACTCCAGACCATTGTTTCTCCCCACCCCGGCACACAAAGAAAGGGCTTGAAATTTACAGTGGCACTCAGTTAAACAACGGAGATTAAAAGAGAACCATTGGTTTTAACAAATCTGTTCAGGAACACTTCAACTTTCAAATGTAGCTCTTAGCTCACCGTTTATGTAAAAAAAAAGTGCCACACGGTTAATTTTTTGAAAATCTGGTGGCAGTGAAAGTGTTAACTAAGAAAATCATTTAGCACTCTTGCATTGGATTCAACAGTGATTCACTTGATCTTGCAACTTGACATCCAAAATTGGAGACTGAAATGGATATAATAGGAAGTAGAAAGAGCATCCAGGAAGGAAAATGTGGACCAGCATTCATGAATTTATTAAAAATCATAAATGTAAGAGAATTGAATATGTTTATACAGTATTATTACTGATTATTTTGGTGCTCAGTATAAATAAAGCATGAAGAACTTCAACTTCATTAAAAAATGGAATTTCAATCTGAAAAATGGGTGTTTTAAAATTTAAGGCCCATTATTTATTTTTTTAAATTGTAAAACATTAGAAATATTCCCACTGCAAAAACAGTGACCAAAAATATAAAAAGAAAAAGCATCCAATATAAACAATTGAACCTTAAAGATTATTTACAAAGCTGACCAGTCAGAACAAAATTGGAAGGTACGTTTTCACGTTTCAACTCAGTTTCGAAACCAGAGTTCTCCTATGTTCTCTTTCCATCAATTTCTTCTTTTGCTCTTCCTTTCTTTTCTCTCTCAATATCTCATCAGCATCCCAAGCCTCTGCTTCAGCCCACTGGTTCTGGCGACTTTCATTCTCTTCCCAGGATTCCAGTTCAGATTCACCCTGAAAGTAAAAAAATGATGAACGGAAGATACAATTACTATCCGTTTAAAATGATTGATAGCACATGCTTTCCTGTCATTAAGACACTAATTTATCATTCAAATCAGTTAAACAGTTTTGGGCTGAAATGAACTGAAAATGAAATTATTTCAGATTCAGTTATATATTCTTTGTGCTGTATTATATGCTTATTAAGCTACAAATTATTTGTTTTATTAAAACTTTTAGAACGTAAAACTGCTTAATAGTTGTAATGAATCTTAGATTGTATACAAGTTCTATTTATAATTGACGTTATATTTTATGAAGATAAAATAACTGATATTCTTCTCTGCCATAAGAATATCGATTATAAACCCCTAAAACTTAGGAGTTCGATCCAATTTCAATTTGTCACCATGTGGCCTCGTATTTTTGTAGTTAACATTACTATATTTTTACACATCTCTTGATATTCAATCTCTTAAATTTGATACACTAAACATATAGTAAGATGAATTAGGATAATAAAATTATATTTAAGAATCATATTGACCACATTTTGATTAGCCAGAGCAAAGCCCCATTGGGCTGAGGCTATATATATATATAGGAGATTAAGCCAAGCGCGACTCTCTTAGACATTGTCAGTATTATTAGAAAGAAGATCCCTGTCAATGGAGGAATCAGTTTGATATGTTATTGTACATTGTTAGGATAGATACAATTTCATCTGTTTTATTGGTGCATTTCACAATCTTTATCATTTCTTTTATTGCATCTGTTTTTATGAAAAGATCTATAATTGACGTTTTTTGATCTGATGCATTGGAACAGATATATTACTTACAAATTGAGTAATTTTAAATGAAGTGTAACCAAACATTTTGTTTGTTCAATTTAATAAGAGTACAAGAAAGCCATGTACATACATCAAATTATTATGTACATACATCAAATTATTATAATGCCATTTATGCTTTAAAAGTCTAGATTAATATTTTGATTTTTTTTTCTAGTTTTTGCTCTATTGGTTGACATGAGTTGTTTTATATGTGTGACACAGAGCATTGATGAAGCAATGTCTTTGAATAAGAATGAGTCACCAAAAACATAGATATTCAAGTGAATATCCCAATACAAAATTTATAACCACATAGTATTTTTTTCTATTTCAAACATATTACGTTAATGAATAAATATATTTATTTCCTAGATTATTACAATAATATATTCGTGTGAAAACTTACAGAAGGAACAATAGCATCAGCAGTAAAAGCTAGCCGAGATGAATTCATGTCTCGTGGCTTCAAAATTACTTTTGTTTGCTTTTTGATATCAGGTTCCATATCCTACAATGAAAACAAATAAAAAAACAAACCATGAAAACACAAACAATATTAGAAAGTTAGTAATATTTACTACCCATTTGCACCCAATACTCAGATCATCACTCTCCAACCCCATTTAGTATATGATCCTGGCAGGTAAATAAAAATTAAAGGTTAATAACAACTATTACTAATTCAAAGAAATGATAAGTTAGTACTAAACTCTTTTAGGCTTTGTAAGATTGATTAGAAGGTGACTGCCAAGTCATTAATGTGTCCCACATATATGAAATTGGATTGAAAATGAAATATGTGACAAACTAAAAATTCATACTGATAATAAAACAGTGCTGACAGCTCTTGCAATTGGTATGAATCCCAGGTTTGAATTAGATACAGTTAAAGTTACAGACAAAGAAAGAAATACATTTGAATGGAACATAAAAGAAAATATTCATACAACTAATAAAAGTCAAAAGCAGTTAACAGATAAAAATTAGAAAAAAATATTTAAAATACTTTAATATTATTATTCATTATTTAATTAATCAATAGATCTAAACTATCGGTTTAACTCAATCAGCTGATTGATGAGTCTCCTCCTGGTACAATTCAATCAGTATTTGACTAGTGTCTAGAGGGACAGATCCACCAAAACCAATTAAGTATTGAACGAATAAGCATTGATTTTATAGTTTTGTTAATTTTAGATTGTGATGTAGTAGTATATGATTTCATTATTTTAATATTTCGTGGTTTAAATATATTTTTTTTTTTTTTATTGATTTATATATTTGAAAAATGTTAGTTTCTGAAGAGGTGCTGTAGAGACCTTGAAACATATAGGACATATTAGACAAGTTCAAAGGATGCTATTTGTTTCTAACTTATAGGCTCTTCCCATGTAGTCGATAAATTTATATCATCGAGGTCACCTCTCACTATGTAAAATAATTAAGTTGATTTACAATTGATAGTTGAAAGTTTTGATAATATAAACACTATTTACAAAATATTAAAGAGGAATGAAAAGAACTTGAGAATGTCACCATATACGAATAGTGATGAAGTATTTCTCGGTTCTGTTTTCTTAAAAATAATAAAAAAGCTCAATCCTCTAAGATAAATGCCAATCACCAGAGGCAGATGTAATTGTTAACATATGTTTAATCTGTTTATTTTCGGAATTATTCACACCCAGTTGAAAGATAAACCCATCCAAAAGGTATCACAAAGGAATGCTCAACTTGTATTGCTTCACAAGCAACCATGATTACTTTATATAAAATCTTTAGTGCATGGTATTTCAATAGAATTAACACTAAAGGTAATAGATAACTGTATTAATCACTTCACCCATCACTTTTTGTTGCACTTATAATGATAATACTATAATAAACATAACTATGGGGGAATAAAACAAACATTTACGAGCTTACCCAAATAAACATGAGACGATCTCATATGAATCTGGACCTCTACCCAACAAAAAAAATAGTGAATACCAGATTTATGGATTTATAAGACATTTTACTTAAAAATGATGAAATATTATACAATGGTTTCAAGGAAACAAAAAACAAATAATTCATCAGTGTATAACACAAATTCATGATCATAAACACATCTTATAATATGTCATCTTTGTGGGAGTAGGGCATCTAAGGTAAAGTTGTTTAAAAACGCGACTTTGGTGGCATATCAGAAAATGTATTCTAAAAAACCTACATACAAAAATATCATAAGTATAAGGCTTTGAATCCAATGGCATAATTGAAGACAAGAATCAAGTAAAAGACATTAACAACTATAGTCTGAATCAAAACAGATACAAAGATCTAAAATTTTTTTTACTCTTTCTCTTTTGAATTTAAGGTATTTTACTTGATCGTTGATATTAGTTATGTTAATGAATTCAAAGCCTAATATTTGTCATATTTTTGTTTGTAGACTTTCATAAATGAAATAAAATTTCCAAATCGTCAGCAAAACTGCATTTTAAATAACTTTCCCACAGTAGGCAGATACCCACAAAGAAGCTATATTGTATGTGTTTAAATATATTTTTTCTACATGTTTCACCTACTTGGAGAAGCTAGTGAATAATGTGTTTACTTAATAGGACCTACAGCCTTCAAACCATTCTGACTTTGTGAAAATATGAACTACTTAACATTCTGACTTGGAATATTGAGACCATGTGGGCACTATTAAATATTGTTTAAACATTATCTACATTCTTTATTCAAGATTGAGAGATAGTATCTGTTCCCATTGTTTTGCTTTATGATTGGGCTATAAATATTATGAAGCTTATATTTTAGAATACATATATAAAAATAATTATCTTCCAAACCTGAAAGTAATCGGGTTGAGGTAGTGCCTCTGGTTGTTTAGGTTTACTCCTGTATAGTTTAATATGGTCTTCAACTGTCTGAGGTGGTCCTTCGCCATCTTCCCAGCGATTCCAGTTACTCAAATCCTGAGAAATTCAATATGATCAATAAATACGATTATAACAATGAAATTCAATTGTTTGTTCAACTCTTGTTAATTTAATAAGAGGCCACCACAATGAAGGTGGGAAGATATGTGGCCTGAAAGTGCTTAGGGGCTAGAGACTGCTAGTTATTTATTCAAGCAGTTACACAGCTGCCCACAACTTTAAATCAAGGAGCATACATAATCTTATCTATAAGTGTACAATATGCATGTCAAGAGTCCAGTGAATAAAGCACTCTATTGCTATGCTAGAGGTGCCTTTATAAGAGTGGGGAAATGATGGAGACATTGAGAAATGTGATGAAAGAGTTAAGTTGCATCAGAAAACCATGATGAAAAGAAATCCTTGATTTGATAATGATTTAGAGGAAGTTGCTGCTTCATGCTATTAGAAGAAAGTTCCTTCAGAAACTGAAATCTGCCTAGACCAGCAAGGATCCACCTCGCAGAAAGTCATCAAATCACGAGTAGGTGAGATAGGTGTTTTAGAAATATCCTAAACTCTGGGATCAGTCCAACTGGAGAGACGAATTGAGTAATGTGAATACAGAGGTAGTTAAGTCATCCGATCATAATGAAGAAGTTGAAAGATGAGAGCAAGGAAATTGTCTTGCTTATAAAAATAACTTGGACCGGTGAAGACTAAGACAAGATTTTGAAAAATCTTCTTGTGTGTACAACCTCATTAGCTGATTTCAATTGAAGGGTAATCAAAAAGGTTATCCTGGTAACAATCCTCCTAATTTGTCTCTGCAGCATAAAAGAGGACGCTCAACTTTAAATTTGCAAGTAAATATTTAATTTTGTTTTAACCAATTCTGGAAAACAATGCTTCTCTTACTTAATCTAAAAACCTGTTTAGGCCTATGTGATATTTTGAGGATCTAAAAAGTAGAGGAAATAATTTTCAATAAGATGTCCGTAATCCATCTAAAAATGTGGATAGTGCCTATCTACATCCATTTTAACCTCAAATGGATTATAAAAAAGAATACAAAATTTGAGAGTTCTAACCGTTAAGACTACTGACCTCATTTCCTTGCTGTGGCTGATAGTTAGGTACAACACCAACATCCGTCAGGGGAACTGAATCAACAGACAATTTTCTTCTTCTCCGAAAGCAACAAAGAGAACGTCTCAAAATATTAAGTATAAAAACAAGAACTGCTTTAATCCGGCCAAAAATCATGGCGGAAAATGGTTGCCTGGAAACAAATAGTTCATTTAGGAGAATTTGTTTTAAACATCAAAAGACCTTAAATGTTCACTTAAAATATAGTGCATTAAAAAAAAAAAGACAATACCTATCAATCTATTCAACAATTACTTATCGAATGGTCAAATTTAAATTTATCAAATATTTTATAATTAGTAAAAAAGGGATTAAGTTCATTTCAGAATTGATTAAGGTATACAAAAGACATAATGAAAGAAGGACTTAGTATTTCTAAAATCTGTTCAGCATACAAATGGCAGAAAATGCATCAAACCACCATCCTAGCTCATTCAACAAAGCTATTTTTTCATTATATTATTGTGATAATAAACTTTTTTTCTTAATATGAGTGATATTATCTCACTTGGGTATTTTTAAACAAGGGAGTCAAAGGAGATAAACATAAAACAAATAAAACTTTTAAAGTAAATATATTTTCTGTGTCAACACAATATGAAAAAGTTCGGATAGACTTATAAGAGCAAAATAAAGACATCTGAACAGCATTAGAATAGATTTTTGTCAATAAAAAGTGATGATGGAAAAAATCAAATAAAAACAAAACTGATAGGAATGGATGGTAATACAAAAGAACCATCACTTGTACCTGTAAGTTTTTGCCATTTATACTTCCTTGAAAAGCCAGTCAAAATGAGGAGTGCATTTGTGCTAAAATATAAGTATAAGATATCCAAAATGGATATGTACAACTTACAAGTTTATGAAATAATCATACTGCCAGGAAAACCATTTAAGCACTTTCAAAAGAAATAATTATTACTACAAAATCCCTGAGGCAGAATATGGGCTTAATATACACATCATGTTATTCAAAACGTTTATCAGAATATATAAAAATAAGTAACTCTTAAGAAAGCATTAGAGCAAGAAAGAAAATTAAAATACTGTAATGTTTACAGCTAGGCAGGCATCGTGATATAATCAGCTGACCGACTTAGGCAGTGATAAGAGACATGCCCCCTCAACCCCCCCCCCCCCGCTGTCTATACATTAAAAATTTAAACTCAAAGCACAACTCCCAGGTGCTAAAATAATACTGGTAAATATCTCTTTATATAATATTCTGACCAGTTCTTGTCCTCCACTTATTGGTTAATTAGTAATCAATCTATGAAATAGGTATTAAAGTGTCTTCTGGTGGATTTAAACCCCCGTCACTCAAGGGCTGCGTAAACAAAGCAGACTTCTCACCTTCTAAAACTACATGCTAATGTTCTCTTATCACCATTGATTCTACCGTATTATGACCCTATGTAAACATATTTGATAATTATGCTGGAAATGAGGTAATTTACCTACTCAAAGTGAGAGTCGGATAAGCAGAATTACGAGTGAAAGTTAAACCCCAAAAAGTACAAATAGCTCAGATAATAATCGATTAAGAGAAAACATGAATAGAATAACAATAGCAGCCAATACTTCCTGAAATTTTGGTAACATAATATATTTGATCCGATACATAATAACATAGATATTTGTATTAATTTAATACCCTCCCCCCTCCACACTCTCTCTATAAACCACAACTCTTATACCCAATTTCAGCTAGTAGATTTATTCTTTATATCTAATGGGGGCAGGTACCTACAGGTAGATACCCTTTTCTAGCTAAGGGTTTTATTTAGTTAGTTCGTGACTAAATAAATTCCAATGCACTTTTGAGAATCGAACCATCGACTCCAGGTTTACCAAGTTCTCTAATGGAATTAATCATTAATTTTGCATGAACAAGATAAATGTTGAGTTCGGTAACGATAAAACAAACACATTTTCCACAACCATTGTGCTAGCTAACAAAAGTTAATAATACTATGTTATGCTATATCGAAGCAATATCGTAAAGCACTACATAGCATTATCAACATACTATGTGTTACCCATCGTTGGCAGATTGAAATATAAATATAAAGATTGTATACACAAAATCATACCGTAATATTTATCAATAACACAAAAGCCATTTAACATAAACAGTAAAACTGCTGTCATCCATTTGCTTTACCCGAGGAATCATAATGATTCCCCGTCGATTTATAAATATTACATAATAATAATCCATTTATTGCCTTCAAATTAGTCATATTTATAGTTTTGAGCATGAAGCATGGAATGGTTATTGGACGAATATTGATGAATTCATTATCGTTCTTGGGATCAAATTAATCTAGTTTACCTTCATTAAAAACAAAAACAAAAAAAAGATTGTATTATCTTAGCACCTGAAGAAAACATCAAATTTCGTGCAGGCATTCTGTTGTAATACGAAAATCCGTCACCTTTTTGCATTTATCTGAAAATTAAAAGTTCAAAGAGAACAATATTTGGTTTTTAAACTTCAAATAAAATGCTTCATAACATAATAGAATATTGTTAATATGAGATGAGTAGGAGTTTACTGAAGATCGAAAACTAAAAAAGTCCGCCACGCAGGGGCTGCGTAAACTAAGCAGATTTCCCACGTGAAGTTTTACAATAGAGAAATCTGCCTAATAACAGCTGTAGTAGTAAGAAACCTCTAAACCTATTCACGAGGGACGAATAGTTACGAAAACGGCCGCCAGAGCTCACGGCGGAAAGTCCGAACATAGCCACTGCTGCCGAGCACATGCAGAATACAAATGCAAATGTCTCAGTTAATATTCAAGATACAGAATAAATGTATAGAACAATATTTATAGACCTTAAATTTGCAATAAGATTAATTCATTACACTTTTTCGATCCGACTTATAGTTAAGGATATATTTCGAATTTTTAAAATTCTCCCCCTCGAAAACCCCCACCCCCAGGTCCGATTTCTGCCATTAACGAACTTGATCTTTCTCTTTACATGAAACGACTATATATCAAGTTTGGTAATGATCAAACAAAAATTGCGATCACTATTTTTTTTATTTATATATATATATATATATATATATATATATATATATATATATATATATATACAGATTTGAACGGACCTCATTTTCGTCATCTCCTGGGTAGGATCGATGGACATTTGAAGAAAAATTTCGAAAAAAGCGTCATGAGTACAACCTCAATAGCTTAAGGGAAATCTGCTAATAGCAGAATGTATGAGGAGTAAAGTATCAAATAGCTCATATTAACACTACCTAGACCTGTTTGTTTACAATTCATACTCTTTCCGTTGAGAGGTTATTAAAATTGAATGAAGGATTTCCCATTACAGTTTGTATTGTTTGTTTAATCATTTAATTTGATTTGTATATCTGTGTAATCATCCTTTGCTGAAACCATCTCTTATGCGTTAGCCCAGGAGACCGCTAAAGTAATTTCAAAACCACAAGTCTACAAGGTTGATATTCAAAATGACGCCCAAATGTCAAGGAGTGACATAGAAGAATTAGTCAAGCGAATAATGGAGGAGCAAAGGAACAGATTACGCTCAAAGTGCTTCAACTGCGGCAAGGCCGGCCATTTTCAACGCAACTGTAAATCACCAAAGAAAAGGTCAAGATCCGTTTCACCACCAAGGGAGAACAAACGGACGAATAACCCCAAATCTCAAGAGACACCGTTAAACTAAAACGAGCTAGCACTGAGGGGCAAGAGCTAGCTCCTACAACCGCTGGCCCCACAATCTCCATTTCCATAATACAACAACAGAATAGCAACCTTACAGCTCGTGGACTTATTAACGGAAGGAAACAGGTCCTCACCATAGACACAGGGGCGTCGCAATCCATAATTAGGCCCGATTTAGTAAAAGGATCAGTGGAACCATTAAACGACGTTCGACTGGGCACTGCTACTGGGGAATCAGCCACCGTCTATGGAAGAGCCAAGGTTCGACTGACTATCGTCAACACTAGCGCCGATCATGTATTTGTTGTCACCGAGATAGTGGGCGAAGTGATCATCGGTGCAGATTTCATGATAGCCCACGGTATCAATCTGCACATGGGTCAACAAGTTATAATCTGGTGCAACGTCGAGATACCCTTGGATGTTGGATATGAGCGCAAGACCACAGCAAGGAGGCTATTTACCGTTGGACGCCAGAAATTACCACCCCAGTCGGAAACCTTTGTATGGACGCGTGTGAAAGAAGATTGTGAGGATAACCGGTTGTGGGTAGTAGAACCAAAAGAACTTAAAGATGACATTATAACAGCTAAAGCCCTCGTGAAAACCTGCGACGATGGACAAGTTCCGGTGAGAGTACTTAACCTATCCTACAATGAGAAGATCATTAACAAAAATTTTGAAATAGGTCAATGTGAGCCAGCAGAAGCAATAATTAACTGTGCCAAAAAATCAGGATGCCCAAAAATGACAGCCAAGGAACGCGAATTACTTGCAGAAGAAGTGGAAACATGGACAAAAGGACTGACATCACCTGAAAGAAACAAAGCAAGGGAGTTGCTAAGAGCACATACACCCGTCTTCGCGCTAAACAATAAAAGCCCAGGTAGAACAGCAGTAGTGAAACATGAAATAAATACCGGTGAAGCGAGACCTATAACTCAATGATGTCACCAAGAAAGACAGCTATCCGCTGCCAAGAATTGACGACACCTTAGACACGTTGGCTGGAACGAGATGGTTTTCTACCTTGGACTTGCAAAGCGGCTACTGGCAAGTAGAGATAGCCGATAAGGACAAAGAGAAAACTGCCTTTAGCGCAAGCAATGGTTTATGGCAGTTCAAAGTGATGCCATTTGAGCTCTGCAACGCCCCAGCTGCTATTGAGCGTTTAATGGAACGTGTGCTAAAGGGTCTCAATTGGAAGACGTGCTTGGTGTATTTAGATGACATAATCGTTATGGGGAAGACTTTTGAGGAACATCTTAAAAACCTGGATGAAGTATTTAGTCGCATAACAGCAGCTGGGCTGAAGTTAAGCATAAAGAAATGTGCTCTGTTTCAGAAGGAGGTCAAATACTTGGGGCATCGGGTAACAGCAGAGGGCATCTCCACTGACGAGGACAAAATACGGGCAGTAAAGGACTGGCCTCGACCACGAAATCTCCACGAGCTGCGTAGCTTCCTGGGCTTTGAACATACTTCAGGAGATTCGTGCCAAACTTTGCTCAGGTAGCTGTCAGCTTGCACGAGCTAACTAAAAAGTCGCGACCATACCACTGGAGTGAGGCAGCGGAAGATGCGTTCCAGAGGCTCAAGGAACTCTTGTGCACAGCACCTGTCCTTGCCTATCCAATCGCTGGACAGAAGTTCATAATTGATACGGACGCCAGTGGCTATGGAATAGGAGGAGTGCTTTCTCAAGTAGTTGATGGGGCAGAAAGAGTCATTGGCTACTACAGCAGGGTACTCTCCAAGCCCGAAAGAAATTATTGTGTTACCCGACGGGAGTGTTGGAGTGCGTCAAGCATTACCACAAATACTTGTATGGTCAACACTTCACCTTAAGAACAGACCACTCCGCACTACGTTGGCTGCTGCAGTTCAAGTACCCAGAAGGTCAGCTTGCACGATGGATTGAACGTCTGCAGAGCTATGACTTCAGCATCGAGCATCGAAAAGGGGGGAGACACAATAACGCTGATGCCTTTTCAAGACGGCCTTGTAACTAGAATGCAAACATTGTACTAAGAAGAAAGAGGAAAGCGTGATTGATGTGCGACTTACCCGTATTGGCTCAGACGAGGACTGGTCGAAGGCTCAGAAAGATGACCCGATTCTGAAGAAGATTATATTGGCTAAGGAAAGCAACAGAAAACCGACCCGTAATGAGACATTAGCTGAAAGGCCACTTGCGAAATCATACTGGGCCCAGTGGAATAGCCTAAAACTGGTTGAGGGCTGCTTATATCGGTCTTGGGAGAGTACAGATGGCAAAACCACAACCGACCTTATTGTCGTGCCCACTTCCAAGATAAATGAGGTATTGAAGCAGTTCCATAATGGTCCCAGCGGCGGCCATCTGGGCATTACAAAAACCCTGGAAAAGATAAAACAACGATTTTACTGGGTGGGATGTCAGCAATCTGTAACCGATTGGATAGCCAATTGCGAGCAGTGCATTGCAGCCAAGGGTCCAACGAGCAGAAGTCGTGGCAAACTTCAGCTGGCGCCCCTTTCGAGCGGATAGCCATCGATGTTGCTGGTCCATTCTCTGTCAGTGAGGCTGGAAACCGGTATGTCCTGGTTGTAATGGACTATTTCAGTAAATGGCCCGAAGTGTATGCCATCCCAAACCAGGAGTCCACAACGGTTGTAGATGCCTTTGT